>RPOG01002450.1:2500-92862 GCA_008086565.1 Thalassoma bifasciatum
TGCCATTTTTAGAATTGAGCATTTTAATCAGTTTACAGATCAATTCAGGAATTTCTGCAACTTATGAATTTATAGTTTTTAAAATCTACACACATTTAGTCTGAGCATCCAGCATTGTTACTTCATATCCGCATTTACAATATATGAAAGCAGTAGTCCTTCTTCAAAGAAAGCGTCAAGGATTCCAGACACAGGAGACAGTGAGGTCCAAATCAGAGGTCTTCAGACAGAAAATAGATTCTTGAACTCATGGGAGATCCAAGGAACAAACAAAGGTACAAAGATGGCAGACTGGAACTGTATTGAGGAATCAGAGGACAGGTCATACACAAGAAATAGCTAAAAACACTGGAAAATTTAAGTTAACGCTGGTAAATATCTGGCAAGGAGTGAAGGGAAAATCAAGGTTGAATTATACTAATATTACCTCTATTCATATAGTACCTTTCATACATAAAAATGCAGCTCAAAGTGCTTCACATTTAAAGCGATTAAAATAAAAGCAATCAAAAATGGAGCAACAGACAGAAGTAGAAATTACTGATTAATTAATTATCCCCCCACACACACTCACACACACACATACACACTTTTCAGAATAATCTGACGCCCTTGTTGAGGTTCTGTCTGATGAACCAGACTGAAGATAACTAGAAAGTCTTTTTTCGTTTCGATTTGGTTCCAACAAAAGTATTTCCACTTCTTTCTCATTAATTTTTCTATTTTGAAAAAAAAAATTTAAATGGTGCTGATCCACTGACAAATGGAGATCAAACAGATTAACTACCATCAGGGAGTGCACAAAACAAGACACATGTGAAACACATTAGGGAGAGACCTGGTGATCAGCAGTGAGGGAGAGGATGGACAGGAACTGAAGAAGAAAAGAGACACAAGTCAACTCAAACAGGAAGTAGTACAGAAAGAACAAGGAAACAAACGGTGTTGGAGCTAGACTTTTATAATAAGGGGTGTCCAGAGGGTGGGCAAGGCTTTTATTAGGGGTCTATTTAGATAAAAGGAAATGTTGTTCTAACCTGGGGTCTAAGGAGCATTTCTTCTTGACTTCATAACCCAGATTCATCTTTCTTTGTGTCCCTCACTTGCTCTCTTGCTCCAATCTTATCATTGTAATCATCAGCAAGACATGAGTCTCAACAATCAACAACATGGGTCACAAAGTGGACAATTTTCAGTAAGCTGAACTCAAGCATGAAAGACATCAATGAGTGCTGCACACTGGAGACTGTAGTGGACAAAAATGTAGAAAATGTTTAATGTTGTGTGTGCCAAACAGATTATTTTACCTAAGAGTTTTAAATAAAGCAATACAAATGTTCCAAAACAGTACATGAAGCATAACATAGCATTATCTTCTGTTGTATAATTCAGGTTTGACATGTTAAACATATTCATCTGTACAAAGTTAAATGTTGTCAGGTGCAGTAAAACAAAGCAGTCTCAATAGAATTTATTTAACTTTTTGTTGCGTTTTTGTAGAGTATCAAATAGTCTTTTACAATTCACTAACACTGAGCTTTCAGGAATAAATCAATCAATCAATCAATCAATCAGATTTTCTTTATAGAGTGCATGGTAGATGGTAGCACAAAGTGCTTAACAGACAAAAAAATAATAATAAAAGTATTAGAATCAAGTAAGGTGACCCCTCCCCCTATCCCTAGAACTCACACACACACACACACACACACACACACACACACACACACACACACACACACACACCAGTGCGTGAAAAGAACACAACAAACTTGAAATCCGTGCTTGCCAACTGAGGAAACGCTATTGAGAGATCTGAATGGGGGAACACTGAAGGCAGAACGAGTTGTTAAAACTCAAGATAAGACAATAAAACAACCGAGTAAAAAGAAATTAATGAGAAATTAAAATACTTAAAGACTTCAACTAAAGACCAAAGAAAGTAAGTTTACACTGATGATTTGATAAATAAATATAAATATATACCTATAATTTAAAAAATTATAAGATTTTATATAGAGTAAGTTCAAGACTGTCTGAATACATAGGTAAAACTCAGCAGGACACCAGGAGTAGAAAGAAAAAACCCTCAAAAAGTAAATGTGTTGATTCATGCGCATTTTTTTATTATTATTATTTTATTTTTTGGTATTCTAAAGGGGGGTTACAAGGGATCAAAGGTTAAATGAGAATCTTAGGCCCTTCCATGAGGAACTGTTTTGAAAACCCTGGGGATTGTTTCTTTGTTGATAAGTGTTAAAATCTAAAGGTTGAATCCACCAAACTCTGTCCAGTTTTCTAAATCACACATAAACCAAGCAGTGTGTTCAGATGAACAGTGAGCCAAAAAAAGAAAAGAAAGAAATCCACAACACTTCTTTCTCCAGAGAAGCTGCACCACTGACCCACGACAGTTTGGAAGCTTAATGTCTTCGATGAGTGTGTTGACTGTGTCTTGGAAACAAACAGCAGACAGAGAGGTTTTGTTTAAAGCCATCCTGACACGGGAAAGCAGGGATGAGGATGGTCCTGGGATTAAAGAGCTGAGCTGCTCAGAGGAGGGCTCAGAGCTCCATAATGTAACCAGTGTTTGCAGTCTGATGGTGGACAACCAACTGTGTTTTCTGAGGTCCACACTTAACTTCAGAGCACCTCATGCGTCCTCCTGCTCGAAGCTTTATGTTGACTCAACCCTCTGGTGCGTAGTGATAACTGCAATGGATAACTATTAAAGTGCCACTCCTGAATGCAATTTTAGTCTTCTTAAGTTTGGAAAAAATGTTACCCATTTCTTTTAGAATATTTGATTTTCTCATGAAGTAAAATTCATGTATCAAAAAGCTTAAAAGGGTTAAAAAGCTGTAAAATATATAAAGTTAAAATGTGTGATGATGAAGGGCTGCATGGCAGTGCAGTAGTTAGTGCAACGAGGTGGGAAAACTGGATCTGAAGGTGACGACAAGGGTCTGAATCCCCCAATGTTGTGGCAAAACTGTATGAGCTGACAGAAAAAGGATTCCAATCTGAGAATACAGAAACTCTGATCAATACAGCCATGTGTTTTTATCCGTCTACTGCCAAAAATGTGCCCAGGATGGTGAGTTTAAAAAAAGGGACCCGTTGCTGTTCTCTGAGGAAATCCTTTAACATTTAACATGGAAGTAAATGGGGACAGTTGCTTGGGTTTCCCTGACAGATGACCCAGCTCTGACTACGTCCTCTGTCCTTTTGCATAAAAAACACTTTTGACAGAAGTAAAACAAGATTACCTGTATCTTATTGCCTTATTTGTGTTTGTGGAATGAAATTTGTGGCTGAAGTGGCAGGTTTTCCAGATAGTGTCCAGGTTATGCCTTCCTGTCTGCCCACTCCAGATTTTAAATTTCTCACTGAGAACATCAAATACAAGACAACTGAAAACAGCTTTAAAGACTGAAAAACTTCAAGACCTTTGAAGGGTCACTATGAAGAAACTATAGATGCGATGGAGAATCTGAAAGGAAGGATTTGGAAGGATCTGAATGAGGCTGAAAAATATCTTGAAATGTGCAAATTTTGAAGATACAGCATTCATTTCAAATGGGACAAATATTTATAAAACAGTGAAATTTCATAGAAAGATTTAGAAAGTACAAGCAAATAAAAAAGTTGGTGACAGAAGAAGAAGAGATAGACAAAAAAAGAAGAAGAAAGAATTGGGTCACAGAAGAACACAGAACAATAATTAATCAGGGTTTGTGTTGGAAGGTTTACATGTTTTGTGTGTGCAGCAGTGGAGGAGTAGTAAGGCTTCACTCTGAGGCCTTACACACATGTAGCCGGGTATCAAAAACAAAATATTCCCCCTCATTCATTCTAAAAAATATTTTTTTGTCCACACTTGATCATTAAAAAAAAAAAAAGAAAGCCACATGTAAACCTGCAAATCTGTCAAAAAGTGCAGCTCTAAGCATGACAAACTCAAATGAGGCAATGTTTTCAATGAAGAGAGAAGAGGATGGATTTTTTTTATGTTGGGGGGTGTTGAAGATACACCAGGGACCTGTATTTCCATTAGTAACCCATGTAAAAGTGGATTTTGTGTAATAGGGCACCTTTAAGATTGAATGACATTTTGCATCTCTCTGCTCCTCATGTTCGAACTGGAACAGGAAAAAGTTACAAGCTGGAACTCTTAGAGCTTTCGAAAGAAACCGACAACAGAATTCCATTGAACAGTGCCTGTGTTTTCAAACTGTTACTGTAAAATAACTCATGCACTTCATTTATAAAATTGCTTTTTGTTTGATTATTTTAAGTTCTTTGTTCTTGTTTGCTGTTGTCTTAGTTTTGTTTGTTGTCTTTTGTTAATATGATGCTGCTGCCTCTTGGCCAGGTCACCCTTGTGAAAAGCCTCGTTTCCACCAGGCAGTCTGGTACGGATCGGTACACTTTGGTAAGGGTCAGATCGGTAAAGCCTGATCCTGTGCGCGTTTCCACAGCCAACCGTACCCTGCTTGATGGGCCGGATGTCCAGAGCCGCGTCAGCTACGTAACGCGTGACGTCACTGCAGCGCTCTGAGCGCTACACAGTGTACCCCGGGAATAAATACAAGGAAAAAGAAATTTGTGGCATTGTAAACAAAGAGAAAGATGGAGGACATCCAGCAACTCTTCTACTTTGTGATCAGCATGTGGCTCTTTATTCCATAACTCAATGAAGCTTTGTTTCAGGAAAGGCTGCGTGCGGGGTTGTGTGTCGTTCTTTTTCACCGCTGTCACACGGGAAGTTACCGATCTTTTGACCAATCAACGTACTGCAGTGATTATAGCCCCACCCCTGGGGCCGGTTTGGAGCGGCTTGGCACCTTAACGGAAGGGTGCTGAAAAGTGGAGCGGTACGGGTCGCTTATAAGGGGACCCGTCCCGGTTTTCGTCTATGGTAACACTACAAATGCATGCCGTACTGAGGTGAACCGACACGATCCGCTTGGTGGAAACGGGGCTAAAGAGGTCTTCATCTCAGCAGGTCTTTTACCTGGAAGTTGAATGAAGGTTAAATTTAAAAAAACAAAAAAAAAACTTGTGGTTTTGCGTTGATGACAGGCCTAAACACATAAAAATATATGCGTTTTCACTGGTACCTGGTTACGTGTGGATGTGGCCTCAGGCTCCTAACTACACATTCATGTCCAGCAGTGGACATGAACTGATCAGGTTCTTAATTTTGTACCTGTGAACTATTGTTCTGGGGTTTTGGTGCCATCTGATAACCTCTCCTGTGTCTCTTTCTGATCTTAATGTCCACACTCAGACTCACTGAAAGCTAACCCCATACTCTCCAGGTACAAGTTTCATGAGAAGACACAGGAGAGCGGTGAGTCATTCAAACACTTCATCACCGAGCTCAAACTTCTCTTTAAAGACTGTAACTAGTCCTGTAACATACTCACTATAGTGATGAAATGGTAGAAATAGCATCGTATTTTGCCACCAATACACCTAAAGTGAGAGAAAAGCTGCGAAGCCAAGGACCAGAGCCAACGCTGGAAAAAACGATCAACATAGCCCGATCCTATGAGCTAGTGCAGGTGAAGCTAAAGGCTTTGACTAGTGACAGCCACGAGGCGCATGCAGTTAACCCAAAGACTGGAAAGCCAGGCATAGCAAGACAGGCCAACAGACCAAAAGAGAGCACCAAGACACCCAACAACGCCTGTGGAGCATGTGAGGGACATCACAACAAGCAAACAGAGTGTCCAGCTAAAGGGAAATGTTGGGAATGCTGAAAATGCAATAAGTGTGCCCAAGCATGCAGAACAAAGTCTCATTTAGAAAAAGGCGACACACCAAGGTGCACGCCCTGAAAGAAAAAGATGTGGATTTTGATTCAGAGCTGTTTGTGGATACAGTCACAGCACCAGAAGGTGATAAGGATAGTACATATGCACATATTAAGCTTGGAACCAACAACACAGTAATGACATTTGAGTTGGATACTGGCGCACAGACCAGTGTCATACCCCAGAAAGAGTTTTCAAAGCGAGTCTACAGCCAAAGAAAGCTGAACACAGACTTTATGGATACGGGGGACATCCACTGAGAGTAGAAGGCTACTGCAACCTGGAAGCTTGGTCCAAAGACAGAACAACTTCACAAAAGTTCCATATTGTTAACTGCAGCAGCCCACCCATCCTAGGCTACAAAACCTGCAAAGCCCTCAGACTCATCAAAGTAGTGTATGCAGTCACTGCCACCTGTAAGACAGCCCCCATCACCAAGCAGTCAGGCATATTGTGTCAGTATAAAGATGTTTCAAAGGTATTGGTGAAATCCAAGGAGAGTGCAATTACAGGATAGAACCAAGTGTAGCACCAGTAGTTTGCCCACCAAGTAGGGTCCTTTTTGCACTCAGATTGTCCAAAGGCAGAAACAGACATCATGGAAAAAGACAGCATAATATGTGAAGTAACTGAACCAGCACAGTGGTTCAACGCATTAGTAACTGGAGAGAAACCCATAACACAAAAGCTCTGCATATTTCTGGACCTAAGGCCGTTAAACAAAGCGATAGTGAGGCCATACTACCCCTTCCCATCACTCAATGACATCATTAACAAACTGGCCGGTGTTAAATATTCCAGCATATTGGATGCCAGATCGGGCTACTGGGCAATCAAACTCAGTGAGAAATCATTACTGCTCACTACCTTCAGCACCATATTTGGCAGATACCGTTTCCTCGGACTCCCTTTTGGTGCTGTGTCTGCTCAAAATGAGATCCAGAGGCAGATGGACGAGACATACGAAGGCCTAGAAAGGGTGGCTGGGGTTGTGCATGACATTGTCGTGTTTGGGGCCTATCTAACGTTACCTTACCACGTGAAGTTGCTCCTTCAGATGCTCCTTTGTCCCAGAATCATGAAGAAACTTCATTTTAGGTTTTATAACCCCAGAGGAGCTCCCAACCCGAGTTATTCCATTTTGAGCCCTGACAGACTCATGCACTCACCCACTTTCCAGCTGATCTCAGTTAAGTCTTTCAAGGCTCCAGGCTCAGGTTAGGAGGGACATTGAGATTCAGCCATTGTCTTCTCACTGATCTCCACTCTACCCTCAATGCCTCCACCGTCAGCCTGTGATTTTTCTGCTCCTGTACAGTCTCAGTTGTTATACCAGTATTCTCCAACTCTGTTTTGGGAATAAAACCTCTAATCCTTTACTCCTGTCTGGGTCTCTCTGGGTCCTTAGAGTTGACTGTCTCAGAAAACTTGGCTAAGGTAAATGCAGAAACAATGATTCAGCTTTTATCTAATTAAGACTTTAAGTATGAATGATCATGGAAACAGTGGTTAACAATGCTGTATGTAGAAGTGAGAACTGAGAATGTACTTCTGTTTGCATGATGTACTGGATATGAAACCACAGAGAGATGGGTGTCACCTCTCACTAACGACTGACAAATCTTCCCTGAAACCCTTTTCTTAGTAAGCAAGCCTTTCCAATTAAAAACAACATTTTATCATTGTTGTCATCTCCAACCTTCATGATAACTGTTCTGATAGCCAGGAAAATGTCTTGTGTAATTTCTCTGTCATGTCCCTCTCACTTGTGAGAGCGCACACATGTAAAGAGTGATAACATGCTCCACGAAGCTTGCCATGTGTCGGTGTTGTACTAATCTGCCATGTTTGAACTCTGACAGCTACTACAGTAGCTAATGAAATGATGAAGAGAACACTCTCTTCATCATTTCATTGGCTACTGTAAGCTAAAAAAAACTAATTCATTTGTCACATTTTAGCGCCATAAACTGAGAACAGAGAACATCCTATCATGAAACAGGAAACGTGTGGTGAGCTGCTTCCTGCAACATGGTAGGAAACCGCTCAAGTGTGCATTTCAGCGAAGGTGTGAAACAGTACACAGTTTCAGTTTCAGTGAATCATATAAACTGTAGAAGCACCAGATTCTTTTTGATTTTTGACACCTTCAAGCTTCAGTTCTTCCTCTCTCCCATCCCTGGTATGTGGTACCCTACCACTTTCTCCCTCAAACTTTACATCTAATGCTGTGGTAATAAACACACTTAAAATCTGGTCCCAAATTAGAAAACATCACAGATGGTTTTCCCTCCCTAAAGCAACACCCATTTGTAATAATTTCCTTTTCATGCCAGCCAAGAATGACCCACGATTCATAGGGCTGGAAGAAAATGGTCTTCGTTGTCTTGGTGACTTACATGTCAATGATGTATTTGCTAGTTTTGATCAGCTACGCTCTATATTTAACCTAAATAGCTCTGACTTTTTTCGTTATTTCCAGCTCCGCGATTTTGCAAGGACCCATTCACTAGCATTCCCTAAAGCCCCAAACCCCAGCGGCATCGATCTAGCACTTAAGGCAAGAGACTTGCCAAAAGGCCAGGTTTCCTTCCTTTACAACATTTTGCTTACAACTGACGAGACCGTGATAAATAAGATCAAAGCTGATTGGGAAGCCGAATTACACATAAACTTGTCTGAGGAGTTTTGGAAAAAAGCGCTGGAGGCTGTCAATTCTTCCTCTAGCTGTGCTAAGCTGTCTTTCATTCAATTTAAAGTGCTCCATAGACTCCATTACAGCAAAAATAAACTTTCCAAAATATTCCCAGACACAATTAATGAAACCTGTGACAGATGCTTCCAGGCTTGTGGCGACTTGACCCACATGTTTTGGTCCTGTTCAAAACTAACCACATATTGGCAATCTTTCTTTAAGTCCATTTCTGAAATTTTAGGTCTAGATATTAACCCATCCCCGCATATAGCTATTTTCGGTAGATCTCCTGACAATCTGGCCACCTCAAGAACCCAGTATAATGTTGTTGCCTTTGCGTCCTTGATTGCCCGCAGGAGGATTCTCCTTTTATGGAAATCCTCAAAAGCTCCCTCATCTTAAGTGTGGCTGCATGATGTCTTATTTCTCCTTAAATTAGAGAAAATAAAATTCACCCTTAGAAGGTGCTCCGATAGGTTCTACACTCATTGGAGACCGATGCTTCAATATTTTAAAAAGCTTTCCCCCAGTGAAATATTATCGTAGTACTCCACTGTCTGTTGATACTGATCCTCTCCCTGTAACTGTCCAACCGCCCTTTTCTTCCTCCTGACCCCGCCGAGGTCAGGGCAAACACGTGGGAATACTATACTTCGCGTTCTGATTATTTTCACTTCTAAATGGGAGTTCCCCATTTGTTGAGGCAGCGACCTAGGTGTGAGCAGCTGTTGTCTTTTTCCTTTCATAAACTAAGCTGAGCAGTAGGTGTGTATGTCTGTGTGTATGTATGTATGAGTGTGTATGTATGTGACCATGCCAATCATAGATTATATTGCAATGTTTTGGGGTTCTTTTTCTATAGAATTATGTCTTATACCGATGATGACTTATGATCAATTTCTTAAAAAGATTTCCATCAACTATTACGCAGTCGTCTATTTATTTTCTATTATAGCCTTAATACTGCTTGTTAATTTGATTAACTTATCTATTTTTTTATTTTTTTATTTTTTTAATTTGTGGGGTGGGGTGGGGGGTGAAATGAAAATGGTTGACTGTGTCCCAACCGTGCTGTTTATTTTGAACTTGTTTGAATAAAATATGCTTTAAAAAAAAAAGAAGCTTCAGTTCATTCATATGCAATGTAATTTCTGCTCTTGTTGTTATGGTCTGTGTGTTTTTTTTGTCTTTGTTTTTTTCTTCTCTTTCTAACTTATGATTTACTTACGCAGTCGTCTATTTATTTTCTATTATAGCCTTAATACTGCTTGTTAATTTGATTAACTTATCTATTTTTTTATTTTTTTATTTTCTTAATTTGTGGGGTGGGGTGGGGGGTGAAATGAAAATGGTTGACTGTGTCCCAACCGTGCTGTTTATTTTGAACTTGTTTGAATAAAATATGCTTTAACAAAAAAAAAAAAGCTTCAGTTCATTCATAATCTATGATGTCATTGAATACAGTGAGCACAGTGATGGGTCCTGTGTCAGGAGATAGCAGTAAGTTCCTTAAAGATCATAGTGTAGGTTAAAGACAGCAGTTAAGAAATTTATAGGAAAATAAGTCAAAAATAATACATTTCAAACTCAGGAAACCACAGGCTCCCCTGGAAAAGTTTTGGTACGTTTGAGTTTGCTTCCACATTAAAAACTTCATTTGGGCGTGATTTCATAGAGGGGAGTCCTGCTGATTTTGCCTGTTTAACATGAATAAACACGGATCAGACTGTCACTGCCGTCAGTGAAGAAGAAGAAAATCTGTGTTCCTTCTCCATCAGGGTCAGTCGACTTTGAAATGGCCTGTCTAGAGATATCGGGCTTGCAGATTCAGTATCATTTTTCAAATCTCTTCTTAGAACACACTTTTACTGTCTTATTTTTTATGTGATGTCCTTTTTTAACTTACTTTTTTACTGTTTCCATGTGCTACTCCTTCTCACCTCTGGTGCTCATAGGGTCTTGTTCTGCTTGGGTTTTTTTCACCTTCTGCTTGATCTGTATGATTGCTTGTTATTCATTTCAATGTTGTTCCCTTGTCTGTGTCTTTAATTCACTGGTTGTTTGTTGATTTTATTGTGGACTTCTGCTGTAAAGCACTTTGTGAACCATTGTGTTTAAAGGTACTCTATAAATAAAGTTTTTATTATTATTATTATTATTATTATTATTATTATTATTATTATTATTATTTGATGGTCATACATATTGTCCTCAGGATTATAATGATGACGCTGTTAGGCAGGATGGAGGGCAGGAACAGAGCAGGATTAGGAGAAATAATGGCCAAAGGAGAGCAGTGAGCTGTGGTGTGAGGAGAACCAGAGGAGAACAGAGTAGGTGTCCTGCTGAGTGTGCAGTTAGCTAGAGATATGTAGCTTAATGTTGTGTTCACATCAGCATATTTTAAGTTTAAAATCAGAAAAATCAACTTGAAAAGGGGTGTATGCAGCACTAGTGTGTTTATATATAATTCCTGATGCAGCCCAGTGCTCATTAATGTATAAAGTCAAGGGTCCAGTATGTTTCTGGTATTAAAAGTAGAATACAAGTCAGAAATGTAGTCTACATACTCACACACAGAGGATGCACAACATGCACTTGAGGGTTTTGGTGATAACATGCACTTGACAAACATGATTCTACCCACTGGAGTTTGTATATCCACTAATCCATCCATCCATCCACCCATCCATCCATCCATCCATCTATCCATCCATCCATCCATCCATCCAACCATCCATCCATCCATCCAACCATCCATCCATCCATCCATTCTTCTCAGGATAGACTTTAATTTGCTTTGTGACTCAGAAAATGTAAATATTCACAGTTTGTAGGTCATGATATATTTCTATGACTTAATTTAAAGACAAGAAGATCAAAGCTGGGACCTGAGTGACAGTGGACACTGGGCCATGATTGGCCCATGGACCTGACTTTGAGTATGGTTGACATCAGCTGGCTGAATTCATTATCTTGTCTATCGATCAGAACTTTCCAGAGTTCTCTTCTTCATTAACCTGATAAGCCTGTATGTGACTTCACTTGTCTTAGTCCAAACTCTTTGCCTGCTCATCATCTTGGTCTTGTCTTAGCTGTGATCACTTCTAGTCTGAGCCATGACTTCAAAACTAAGCTGGTGTATATATTGTGCGACTCTTGCCACTTTTTCAAATTAAAACTCAAAATACATCTGTTCAGAACTGCTTTTCCCCTCTAAGTTCACTCATATATTTTAATCTTTGTAACCTTGCTTGTTGTTTTATTTGTTTTAGTTGTGTATTTCTGCTTTTTATTCCCATTCTTTAGTGTCCTTGGGTGTTTTGAAAGGTGCTTTTAAATAAAATGTAGCATTATTATAATTATATTTTCAGAGCTACAGCTTCAGAGATCGTTTTAATGCATGGAAAAACACATTCTGATTCTTTGTTTAATTTGTAAAAGCCAAAGTAAGATTACCAAAAAGATTTCTCATTCCATAATAGTCTGAGAAATGTTAGGATGCCAAGAAAGCTCACTAAAAGTCATAAATCATATCTTAAAGGCTGCACACATGGTTAAGGGAGCTTCAGTCTCTGAGAGTGTGGGAGGTACACGGCTCTTTCAACTCTCATTCTGGCTTTTATTAGTTCAGTAGATCAGGAGCCATGATGCCTTGTTCACACAGCTGGACAGGATGCAAATTTACACTTGAAAACACTGAAAAGAGAGTGTTCACAGACAGACAGCTGTGCTGTGATTCTCTGCTTCATTCCAAGGCTGAAGCAATAACCTTTAACAGACAAATGAGATAGAAAGATGTAAATGTCTGAATTATTTCCTCAGTGTGACCAGGAGGGTGGAAAAAACTGCTGATCTCAACCCAATCCTATAATCTACTCTCACCTGTCTCCCTGTCTCTGCTGGGCACAGTCAGCTGTGACAAGTCAACTGTATTAACTGAGAAATGTAAATGACAGGGCTGAAGCATGTGTGCCCTGAACAGAAACTCAGGGATTGTGTCACAATGACACAAACTAAATGTGTGCAACATAGCATTCAATGTTTGTCTTAAAAAATTCCAAAAAAAAAGACAAAAAACTGAATCATTTTTGTGTGCTATTTAAATAAAATGAAATGATAATTTAGCATAGCTTCTGGTACAAAAGAAATGGACAGCCATATAAAAAATATTGAGGTAATATGAACTTCTATATATTGTAGATAGTCAATCAATTAAAGATAAAGCACAAGACAAAGAGAAAACAAATAAAGGAAACATTCCCTCTTCTCTTAAAAAAACACCAAATTATTGAAGTGAAATAACTGCTGGTTTCCAGTTAGTGAATATTTTACAGAGAAGACAAGAACAAATAATGAATGCTTAGTGTAGTTTTCTTTGGTGACTGAGTCACTAAAAGTCACTAAACTGTCAACAAGTCCAACAAAACAAAAATGTCATTCAGTTTTGAAGAAGATATATTTTCATAAGCAAACAACTGATGGCACCATTTCATCAGATCTCCAGTTACTGGAAGCTTCAGCTTGAGAGCTAAGTAAGTATACTGTACCAGACTTTACAGTTGATTGTTTTTGTTGTTGTTTGGTTCAGACCTGAATCATTTTATTGTTGTTGATTTATATTCTAGATTTTTACATGAATTGCTGTTGAATGTGACGATTCTGCAGCTCCTCAAATCTGGCCCTTCATGAGGATCTTCAGGTTTAATCTGCTGCATCTCATCTGTTCAGATCAACATTCATCCAGCCAAATATGAACCCTGGGTTATGCTGTGACTGTTTTTGAATGAAAACCTTCTGAGGATTATATTTACTCTGACAGTTTCTACTTTAATCTCTTGCTGTGTCATACTTTTTATTCCCCAAACAGCAGCTTTGCTAAGCATCAGCTGAGAGTGTTTATGTGCTCCATCTGATAGGAGCCAAACTGCTTCCACACACACTTCATAATCCTACCTGAAGCTACAAAGACTCTAAGGGCCTGATCTACTAAAGGTTTGTGTGTACAAAAACACGTGCAAACTCCATAGCATGCCCAAAGCTGATCTAGTAAAAAGGGTGCAGGTGTGAATTGCATCTGTCTTGTGAGTCAAACAGCACCCCCATCCATTTAGTGCGTCTGCCTTCATGAATATACAGAATACATGCAGATCACCAGAATGCGCAAAATTCTGGGAGGAGAAGATGCAAATGTGATCATTTAGCTGCAAAGTGATTTATCAAATCTGAAACGGTGTTTTAGCGTGTACAGTTTGCACACGTGAAAGGAAGGAACAAACTGGAACAGTGTTTGGCATTAACGGCCACGATTCAATAGAAAAAACTACAGACAAATGTTCAGACAACTCCACAACCCATGAGGTCTAAAATACTCTTAGAAAATAAAGAACAAACAAGAAACTGAGCCGATGATAGGATTTGGATTCTTTCTCTCTCTCTCTCTCTCTCTCTCTCTCTCTCTGTAATAATTATATGAAAAATTAAATTGTTGAAAAACAGCTTTAGTTTGACAGAATGTGCACATTTTGATAATGATCACAACAAAATATAAACTGAACTTCAGAATTAAAATAAGCATTGACAGGAGCCAGATGAGGTGGCTCGGGCATCTGGTGAGGATGCCTCCTGGACGCCTCCCTGTGAGGTGTTCAGGGCACGTCCCACCGGGAGGAGACCCCGGGGCAGACCCAGGACACGCCGGAGAGACTACGTCTCTCGGCTGGTCTGGGAACGTCTCGGTATCCCCCGGGACGAGCTGGACGAAGTAGCTGGGGTGAGGGAAGTCTGGGCTTCCCTACTTAGGCTGCTGCCCCCGCGACATGACCCCAGAAAAGCGGTAGAAGATGAATGGATGGATGGAGAATTAAAATAAGATCACAGGGCTTTTGTTACTTTACTGATAAAGATTGAAAGACAAACATCGGTTTTGAATTTCTGAGACAATGCAATGGTGATGGTGCACGATCAAATCAGCAACAAAACTGCAACACTGAGACAAAATATTCAATACAAAACAGAGTCATCTCATCAAGAAACAGAGGACATAGAAGGTGATAGAGAAATGCTGTACTGCCATGCTTGTAATCTATGTTATTCTGACGTCAAGGACAGACTTCTCATGCAGAAAGTAGGTATCAGCTGTTTACAGAATGTGGTTACATGATGTCCATTCAAATATGATCTTCCTGTTAACTACTGGTTTTTACATGACTATGACTATACGATCACGCCCAGATGATGATTTCACTGTGAATAAAAGAGCTGAACAACGGGGAAGTCTTTGAAGCTGATAGGAGTCAGGGTGCTGGATGCACCTCTGACCAGACTTCCCTTTTGCAAAAGCATTAACTAAGAATCTGTGCCTTGGAGCTTCTTTCCACACCCGCAGCAGCTGATAGCCAGTTGGGTGCTTAAACCCAACAGAAGGAAAGAGCAAGTAATAATAGCAAGACTGAAGAGTGGACACAGTAACTTGAACAGCACTCTGCACATCAGAAGTTACTGGGCTGGAGGGTATAGATGTATAGATGTATAGATGTATGGGTAGAAGAAGGTCTTCTCCTTTAAAGGCTATGTTAGGATTTTCTAGAAAATCTGAAAACAGTCTCACTTTTATGCACTTGACCAAAAGTTTTCATGTTGGTGTGAAATTGAACAAAGTTTGGTATTAGCATTCCATTTTTTCGTTTGTTTTTTAAAATCATCTCATAACCTTCAGAGTCAGGCCCCACTTGTCCTTCAACTCTGGTCTGACTTGTATGACATGAAAGAGGAGTAAAAAAAGGACCAGGGTGTGATGTTGAGTCAGGGGGAGGACAAAGACCCTGATCCTGTCGCTGAGGCTGACCTGACAGACACAGCTCACTGCAGCAGCCTCGTCTTGTTCTTTTCAGTCCCAGGGCTGAAGCTGAGCTGAGCGTGCACTTCAGTCTGTCACAGAGCTCATGAGAGGGACCCGTCAGGAGCAGTCAGTGTCAAGTCTGAAGGATTGCACACAGATGTACAGCTGACATATTCTGAGCAGGACACTGAGGACATTCAGTCCTTACAGAGAGAATTCACCCCCTTTGGTGTTTTTTTGTGTCTTGTTGCCACACAACCCAGAATCAAAATATGTTGTTTGAGGGTTTGCAACATTTAATTTACAGAAGGTTCCCATAACTTTGAAGGTTTAACATTTTTATTGTGAAGAAACCAACAAAAAGGGGAAAAAAAACAAGAAACATCAATGTATATAACTTTTCTATGATACTTTGGGAGCTGAACATCAGCTCCATCACAAAGGAGGCACAACAGAGAAGGAACTTTCTACAGCAGCTGGGGGAGTTCAGCCCATAGACTGTATAATCAGTGGACGTAATAACGTTGGGCTCAAACTGAAGCTTCCAGCAGATGCCCCGCCCCCTGGTGTCTGGCTGCAGTATAGGTCGTAAGCCATGCCCCCTGGTGTCTGGCTGCAGTATAGGTCATAAGCATAGACTGTATAAAACATGGACGTAGTCTCAGTGACGTCACCCGTCTGTTACTGCAGCTCTGTTTTGAGGCTAAACGGCGGGCGCGGCCATATTGGAAATGGGACGAGTGACGAGTGCCCAAACTCACAGCTATTGGGCACCCGTCAGTCACGTGATCTGTGCTGTGGCTCTGATTGGGTAAGCTCTTAGTCCTAATATCTTCCAAACGGCTGAGTTAGAAAAAAATTCACCCCCCTCACAGTGGGAGCCGTTAGCAAAATTAGCGATCCAGACGGGAGACAGAGTTTGTACCAGGCTTTAAATACGCCGATCACGGCTCTGAAAATGACCTTTTTCCCGTCTGCTAACACAGTACTTCCGGTGCTTCTGGAGCCAGCCTCAAGCGGTCACTGGAGGAACAGCAGCTTTATAGCACTTCCGTGTTGTCTCATTTTTTCAGACCGGAGGTTGCCGCTCGGTCATAAGCCCCGCCCCCTGGTGTCTGGCTGCAGTATAGGTCATAAGCCCCGCCCCCTTGTGTCTGGCTGCAGTATAGGTCATAAGCCCCGCCCCCTGGTGTCTGGCTGCAGTATAGGTTATAAGCCCCGCCTCCCCATGCATTCAGAATATGAGTTGAGAAAACTTAAAAAATGACGATACCTGGTAGAAACGTTTCTCTCATTCTTACACTAAGGTGGTATGATGATGTAATTTGGCTGCATTGTGTTCATTTCTATTTTGTACTGAGGAGTTGGTTTTTCATTAGTTATTGGACGTTAAAAACCATGTTATAAGTTTTGTTTTACGATAGTTGACAGCTGCCGTTCGTGAGTAGTTTTTATCGGGGATATAGGAAACTTCAGGAAAGAGCCAAAAGGAGACTAAACCTTCTGAAGAAGAATAAATAAATATTTTTATTTCTCTTTTTTACTCTGCTCCACCGGAAATTCTCTACTGTGCAGACTCTGGCTGCACAATGGCAGCTAGAGAAACAGGGTTTTTTGACTTCAAAATTGTAGAACGGTGACAGGCGGAGGCACGCTGTCCATTCTATACACAGTCTGTGGTTTGGCCCAACAAAGAGGATGATGGTGCACTTCTACACCTCCATCACTGAGTCCATCCTCACCTCCCTCACCACATGGTACAGTGCTGCCACCGTCAAGGACAGGGGCAGGCTGCAACACATATTCACACACCGGAGAAGCTGATTGGCTGCAGTCCCCTGTCCCTCCTGGACCTGTGCATCTCCAGGCCAGTAGGGTGGGTGGGGTGACTGAGGATATTTGTTGTTCGTTTCAACTGTTAAAGCAGTTTATACACTCATGTTTTTAAAGGTTAATTTTAAAGTTATTATTTCAATCACTCCCCTCTGGCAGGAGGCTGCGGTCTATTCTAACCAAAGCCTCATGACAAAAAATAGTTTCCTTGAGTCTCATTCACAAAGTCTCTGAGCCCTCTGACCTCCACAGACTCATCCAACCAGAGATACTTATTATTTACGTTCTGTACAACTGCTTCTGTGCACTGTCATGCACAACTCCCACTGAAAGAAGCAGTTATTCTGCACGTGTTCCTCTCATCTCCTTGTAGTGTTTATATATGTATTATATATTCATTTCTAATTTATTTCATTTCTTAACTTTTTCTATGATTCCTTATATAACTTTAATTATGCTCATTCTTTTTACCTTTCCCCACACATTTCTCCCACTTGCCTTTTTGCAAACTCATAACATGTCTACTCATTATTGGCTGATGAGCTCTCTGATTAATACCCTCCTTGCCTGGTCTGTGAGTTGGTGGTGGGCGGCCCCGTCTTGGCAGGTTTTCTGTGCTGCCATGTTCTTTCCATTTGATTATGATGGATTTGATAGTGCTCCTGGGGATAATCAAATATTTTGACATTAGTACCTGTACTTCATTAACTGTGCCCTGGCTTATTTAAAGAGTTCTTTGCTCTTCATGTCAGTGTTTGAGAACGACTCCACATAAACCAAAAGTGACCAAAGTCTCAGTCATCTTCTCTGTGTTCTCCACTGACTCTGATGAAACTGTCCTATAAACAAATGTGTCGTGATGACAAAGGTGGGCCATACCCGTGTCCACACTTGTACTTAAGTGGTGTGTCGTTTACATTGGACTAGTGTGACCATGCTGTAACTGTAGCGTGCAATGGCAGCTTCAATTCTGACAGGTACATCCAAGGTACATCCTTTCATGGACGTCCCTGATTATTTCAGCAAGACAAGTGAGCATCAGGTTAAGTGATGACTGAATTTCCCACAAGTGCATGAACAGTTGTCTGTCTGTGTGTGTCAGCCTTGTGACCAATGACTGTATATAGAATGGACAGCGTGCTTCCGCCTGTTACCATTCTACAATTTTGAAGCCAAAAAAACCTGTTTCTCTAGCAGCCATTGTGCAGCCAGAGTCTGCACAGTAGAGAATTTCGGGTGGAGCAGAGTAAAAAAGAGAAATAAAAATATTTATTTCTTCTTCTTCAGAAGGTTTAGTCTCCTTTTGGCTCTTTCCCGAAGTTTCTTATATCCCTGATAAAAACTACTCACGAACGGCAGCTGTCAACTATTGTAAAACGAAACTTATATCGCGGTTTTTAACGTCCAATAACTAATGAGAAACTAATTCTCAGAAAAAAAACACCTGAACACCATGCAGCACAATTACATCGTCATACTACCCTAGAGTAAAGATGAAAGAAACGTTTCTACGGGGTATCATAATTTTTTAAAGTTTTCCTGGCTCATATCTGGAATACATGGGGAGGCGGGGCTTATGACCTATACTGCAGCCAGACACCAGGGGGCGGGGCATCTGCTGGAGGCTTCAGTTTGAGCCGAACGTTATTACGTCCACCCATTATACAGTCTATGCTTGTGACTGGCTGGATGCCAGTCCAGGGTGAAGCCACCTCAAACCAAAGACAGCTGGGATAGGCCTCAGCCACGTGTGAGCCTGAACAGGATAAAGGGCACAAAATGGACAAAAACTTTTTTTTTTTTTTTTCACATTTTACACAACTTCCAATTTCGCTGGAAGTAGGGTTGTGGTTGGTTGGAGCAAGATTGGATGTATGATGTGTGATGTGTGATGGAAGCACATGCCTGTACACCAGAAAAGGAATATCCCAAAGCCCAAATCCTACTGAGATGCTGCCACACTGTTCAGGTTGACGGATTCATTACTGTATTCTCAGTACAACAGTTTCCCCTGTGGCCACACCTGTCGTTTTTGAACAGAAGGACAAGAAATTGAACAGAGGCGTCTAATAAACAAACCTCTTAGAGTCCGTCGGGCAGGTGAGAATGAATAGCGAACCTCTTCATTTTCCTTATGCACACTTCAATTTTCAGACTATGCAAAACTACGGACACTTTGCTGTCTGTCCACGCAAAATGACTCAGCCACCTCAGTCACACCATGGACGCTGACTTTCAGGCCCAAAAAGAGCAGAGCAGTTTGGTGGTGACACCGTTTTAAAGGTGTGTGCTGACCACACCTCAGGTCCCAGGAGAACTGGGACACACAGAGACGAGAAGTGCTACAAAGGGCACCCAGTCACAACATCTTTGTAACATCAGGAAGACCTGACACATTTTGTCTGACTGACACATGTTTTATTTTTTAACACATTAAGTTAAGATAAAGCTCTGCGAGTGAGATCACTATATGACCAAATATCCTAATTTCCATGGAGCTGCTGATGATCTGAGTGGGGACAGAAAGGTTACTTCAGGTCAACAGCTGCTCATTAATACAAACTTTACTTTTTGGGAACAGTCTATGAAGACCAAGATAACAACCCCCTCAAAAAAGAGATATTGCATATTTTATTAAATTTGATGTATTAGAACATATAAGGCAGACACTTCCTGCAGGTCAAACTTGATTTCTTTTTTTATTTGTCACTTTGACCCTGATAGCTACACCTTCATCCACCTGTTTATCCTCACTGCTTTAACAGAAGGCTTCGTCACTTTCGTCACTCACTGAGCTGTGGAGGCTCCATGATTTTCTCATCAGAAGGAACATAAAACAAATATGACCTCACTATTGAGAGACTATCAGTAGAACTGCTGAAACACTAGAAAGTAATATAATCAAACTTTTTCAGCTTTTACAATGTACATTCATATTTCTGTAGTTAGGAAACTCCAGAACATAGAGCCAAAAACCCTACACAATCGGGATTTGATTTCTCACATTTATGCTCCCCACTCAGTGAAAGTGTAAAAGATACAAGAGACAATAAATGAATGAATGAATAAATAACTAAATAAACAAAAAAACAAACAAAACAATCTCCTACATGAACACTCATAATCACCCACAGACGAGAAATTTCCCTTGACGTTTATTATCACTTCTATATGAAACAGTAGTTTGGACTTTCAGCTGTAGGTGACCCACAAATCTACCTAAAAACAAAACATAAAACGATGACCTGATAACGCCTTCACAGGTGCACCACTAAATTTGGTAACAAAGTTAATTTCAGGCGATCTTTTATCCAACTTAAAATAAAGTTACCTGTAGGTGTTTTATGTCGAAGTCATAACAAATCTAATATCTTAAATATTTCGTGGATGAACCAGGACTTAGACCCCGTTTACATGACAACGGTTTTAGGGTGAAAAGCATTGTTGCGTTCTAGCCTCCCGTTTACACAGAAACAGTGTTTTAGCCGACCTCAAACGCAAACATATGAAAACGCCCTCCAGAGTGGCATTTTTTTGAAATGCCTTCTCCAGTGTTCCCTGTAAATGCAGATTTTTTGAGGCAGAAACTCTGACGTCACGCTAAGCTTTGCGCATCCATCTACTGTATCATGCTCGAACCAAAGAACAGCAACAACAGCTACCTATAGTTTTGTTCTTGAGCTGCTGAATCTACTGACTGCCTTCTACCAAAATGTGAAACTATTTCAATATTTCCGCGATTTGACAAGAAGTTTTTAACATCAACTCCAGATGATTGGCTCACCTCTTCTTCAGCCTCTATACTGTTGTCATGTATACGGGTCAATGACGTGACGTCCCTTTTTTTTGTGTCTGAGTGTAATATTTCCTTCCATCATGAATTGAGTATTTCATCACATGTATTTCTTTATTCTATGAAACCTGTGTTATTTGAACACATCTTTAAACTATTAAAATATAACATGTTTTTTTGTGTTTTGGTTCCTCAAACCCCCAAAATGTCAGGTGGTGCAACCGTCCTGACAAGTATCCACAGTAATTAAACTCTAAAAATTGAATGTCAGTTATTGTAAATGGAAATTAAAAATACAGTGGCATTATTTTATGCTTGAACCTTTTTAAATAAAACATTCTTTGTAAATAAAAAGAATTTTAAAGCTGTTGAGAAATGTAAAAAACTTTTGTCCCGTAATTTTCACCTTGTCAAATGTCAGGGTGGTGCAACCGTAACATTAGACTTTTATTTTAAAGTGAAGAGAATAAAACAGGAAACTGCATCAGCCAGAGGAGCCCAAATGACATCTGTGACCAAGTGGAAAAGTTTGTAGATTTCTCTGAAATACTGATAAAAAAGGTTTTTTCACTTCATTGGTGACTGGAACAATTTCCATGTCAGGTGGAACAACCAATGTAATAATGTGAAATGTTATTTTAACATCAAATTATTTAAAATAACTAAATACTCTAACATTAACAGGTATCAACCTGCTAATGTTTTGTAAAGTGTCTTGAGATAACGTTTGTTATGATTTGGCGCTATATAAATAAAGATTGATTGATTGATTGATTTATTGATTGATCTTATTCACAAATAAAAGAAATGAAACACACAAAATGAGAATGTATGAGTCACTTCAGACACTTGAGAGATACTTGCCAATAATTTCACTCAGAAAAAATAACAGGAACATATAAATATATTTTCATATATTTGGTTGCACCACCTGACATTTTTGGGTGCTCAAATTAAAAATACTAAAAAATAATGAACCTAAAATCTTTGTAATGTTGGTCAACTACTGAAATCTGTTAGAAAACATAATTCTTCTCTCAGAAATATGTTTTATCCATTTTTACAGAACTTTTTAAAAATACGTTTTTAGACCCTCTTTTTGTCATTGACCCATACGGCTCCTACAGTTACATCGCCATCGTCAGGCCTGACATGCCAACTACAGCATTTGAAGTTCCTCAATGTTTCTCAGTATACACAGATTTTTTCCATTGTGTTTTCCTGCGTTTCAGGGTGAAAAACTGTGAATCATTGTCATGTAAACAGAGTCCTAATGCAGTCCAAAAAGTCACTTAAAGTGAAACCGTGATGTTTTCTGCAAAACACTACAAAGCTTCTAACTTTATGGTATTGATAATCCCAGCTGTGCCACCTGCGTGAATGGCACACCACACATTTGATTAGGCACATGATTCACTGCTGATGTTTAAAGATGCAGAAACATTATAACACAGTCATAAGAAAGAGAACACAGTGTGATTTGTCATGTGTTGTTTAGGAGAAAACAATGACCTGCTCTTGTCTGTGAAATTCCTAATGATTCTGGCCTCAGAGAATCCACTCAGTTTGGATCCAACTGTTTCTCCTGCTTCTCTCAGTCATCTCACCGTCAATGGACCACAGATGTGTTATCTCTGTGTGCTGTCTGCTGTGAGGAAGAACAGGCCTCAGAGTTTAGCTTGTGGACAGTGACCTCTGGTGGTTCATTCTGAGACTCTTGAAATGCTAGGATGACTTACAAAGTGCTGAGGAGCCTCATCATGTGTCCGATTATTTTACACCAAGCTTACAAGACACTTGATTTCATGGCAGGTATTCTCTCTTCTCTTAGTGTGAGTTAGACTCAGTCTGAGGGAAACAAGGAACCAGCTTGTTGAGAGGAAGTCTTGTGTCTGTCACACAGCTCTTTTATTTTAGTTGAACTGATCCAGTAACAGAAATGGACCTGTGTTAGGGGCGGTTTATGTCTCAGATGAAAGGTTGGTGGTTCACTCCAGCCCCCGAAGCCACATATTGAAGTGACTCTGCCATACACTAAACCCCAGGTCACTCCCAGAGGTGTCATCCCCATGGTAGACGAATGATTCTGAATGAGACTGGGCTTGAAATTTTGATTTTTAAGAATAATAATAATAATAATAATAATAAGAAGAAGAATAAGAATAAGAATTGAAATAAGTGCACTGAGAGGGCTACAGCTCTACCGGCAAAATCTGAGAGTGAGGAGTTCACCAGCGAGCAGGGAGAGTTTCTTTAGATCAATTTCTGTTTATGCAGTGTTTTGTCCTCATGGCTGATACCGGAGCAGGATTTATAATAAGATTTTCTCTTGAAGTTCTGTTGTCAGGGTGGATGTGGGAAAAACAGGCGTGGTGGACCCAAGACGAAGAGCTTTGAGTTAGATTGGAGCTGCCACGAGAAGCCAGTAAAGAGAGATTAACAACGTGGTGTCATGAGCTGTTCTGGGCTGGTTAAAGACCAGGCGTACTGCTGCATTCTGGGTCATCTGCAGAGGTTTCATTTGTGACCTTGGCTGAAAATGTAAAAGCACCCATGATTTAGATCATAACCACAACAGACTTGAGGAATTGTAGAAGTTTTATACACTGCCTGGCCAAAAAAAACAGTCACCACCAAAAAAAGGTCATACACTCTCATATTTTGTTGGACCGCCTTTAGCTTTGATTACATTCCCTGTGGCATTGTTTCGATAAGCTTCTGCAATGTCACAAGATTTATTTCCATCCAGTGTTGCATTAATTTTTCACCAAGATCTTTTCTTGATGATGGTAGAGTCTGACCACTGCACAAAGTCTTCTCCAGAACATCCCAAAGATTCTCAATGGGGTTAAGGTCTGGACTCTGTGGGGGCCAATCCATGTGTGAAAATGATGTCTCATGCTCCCTGAACCACTCTTTCACAATTTGAGCCCGATGAATCCTGGCATTGTCATCTTAGAATATGCCCGTGCCATCAGGGAAGAAAAAATCCTTTGATGGAATAACCTGGTCATTCAGTATATTCAGGTAGTCAGCTGACCTCATTCTTTAAGCACATACTGTTGCTGAACCTGAGCAACTGCAGCAACCTCAGATCATAACACTGCCCCCACAGGCTTGTACAGTAGGCACTAGGCATGATGGGTGCATCACTTCACCTGCCTCTCTTCTTACCCTGATGCGCCCATCACTCTGGAACAGGGTAAATCTGGACTCATCAGACCACATGACCTTCTTCCATTGCTCCAGAGTCCAATCTTTATGCTCCCTAACAAACTGAAGCCTTTTTTTCCAGTTAGCCTCACTGATTAGTGGTTTTCTTAAGGCTACACAGCTGTTCAATCCCAATCCCTTGAGTTCCCTTCTCATTGTGCGTGTGGAAATGCTCTTACTTTCACTATTAAACATAGCCCCGAGTTCTACTGTTGTTTTTCTTCCATTTGATCTCACCACACGTTTAAGTGATCCCCGATCACCATCATTCAGGATTTTTTTCTGGCCACATTTCTTCCTGGAAGACGATGGGTCCCCACTATCCTTCCAGTTTTTAACAATGCGTTGGACAGTTCTTAACCCAATTTTAGTCGTTTCTGCATCAATCTCCTTAGATGTTTTCTCTGCTTGATGCCAATGATTTGACCCTTCTCAAACAGACTAACATCTTTTCCACCACCACGGGATGTGTCTTTCCACATGGTTGTTTGGGAAATGAGAAGCAACTCATTGCACCAGTTGGGGTTAAATAACTTGTTGCCAGCTGAAAGATAATTGCCCATGCAGTAATTATCAGATAGGAGGCTTGTACCTATTTGCTTAGTTAAATCCAGGTGGCAACTTTTTTTTTTGGCCAGGCAGTGTAGATGAAGAGAGAACTTTTGTTTCTCTGTAGACTGCAAATAGAAAGTACCCCTGTGGTTCTTTTCTGTAAATACAGGGACACCAGGAAATCTATCTTAAACGTGAGCTCATTGTTTAGGTTCCCTGTGCTGCACTGGCTCAACACTGGGTGAAAAAACAAAGATGTAATAGTATATCACCCATGTATGCCAGGCAGGTTGATCAGACCTGGAAATAATCAGAAAAACAGAGACAGTAGGTGGAGAACAGATCTAGACTGGTGGCTTTTACACAGAGAGTAGGCAGGGAAAGGCCTGTGAAGCAATAAGAAATCAGGGCAATGCTACTGAGGCCAATAAAAAAAAGGGAAACAGGCCAAGAGTTAATTCTGGACACAGGATAGTTGCCCCCGAGGAGAGTCAGTGGTTCCAGGAATATACCAACAATACAGACAAACATCTGAGCAGTTTAACGACCTGAAGAAAGAGAGGGAGTGTGTGTGTGTGTGGTAGTGGTGGTGGGGCATGTGATTTGGTACCTTCCTTTCCCTGCACCAGAGCTGGTGCATGAGCCCAGCAGGTCTGTCATTACTTCTCTGATACAAACTATCTGCATGCACACACAAGGTNCACACACACACACACACACACACACACACACACACACACACACGCACACACACACACACACACATACATATAAACGCTGACATAGACTAAAATTGGGGACGTTTTTCAGAATACACACCAGCTGATTAGGGACGGCTCTCCAATTGGAGACAAAAATCACCGTCCCCAATTGGATTTCATTATAATGGTATTCTACATGCTCCAAAACACATTTCTATATAAAAATCATCAAAGCCCAAGAAAGTGACTTTTTTTTTAGTTTTGTGTGTGATTGTGTGTACCCCACCACCCTGACACCCCCCAACCCCCCACCCACCGATCTTTGTGAAAGTCTGCCCCTATCACTTTCAACTATAATGCTTACACGGCAAATGGGTCACACCCTTTCCTGAATTTACAAAGAGCAAGGTATTAATAAACTAAAGAGAGGAGGATCGGATTGTTGTCCATGAATTGGAAAAGACTACATGAATGATCCCGCAGAGAACATTTACTACCAGTTTAAATAATGTGGGTAGAGACATCATCACATTGGCAACAGATGAAAAACTCCAGGCGATGTCATTAACACTAAACAGATGAAAATGTTTGAATGGAGTCCTGCTCTACCTGATTACTATTATTCAACACTTCAAACACTTGCAAGTGTTGGGTGCAGAGCTCTGACATTACTCACTGTTGACCCAACATTAACACTCCCCCTGAAAGAATAACACACTTTTGTTTGGATGAGTAACTTTAAAGTTACTTTGCTGCTGACCACAGAAGTACAAATGTTTGGATTCTTAAGGTGACTGAACTCTTCCTTTTGCTGGATGCTGGATTCCTTTTGCTCACAACCTCAGTGTTCTCCTGTTTGCTTTTATAAACTGAAATTTTAATTCAAGCCTAAATTCAGTTTAATAGTTAAGATAAAAAGTTTATCAAAGGATGCTTCAGGAGGAAAAAACGGGTCTTCAGTATTGTGGCTTTGTGGTTTGCTTTCCCAGCAGCGCCAACCAGGTGTGACATTTTATGAGATTCTGACCATCTTGTCTGAAAACATCACATGTTGACATCTGGTACGGGATCAAGCTCTCAGCCCTCTGATGAGATGAATCACCACTCAAACCAATGACTCAACCCATAGCTGCCACTGAACAAAATTTTTGGAACAGAAATTTCTCTTGGGTAAAAAATATGAGTGAAACAAAAGGCCTGATTTTCTAAGATCCCAGCTAATACATAACTGACAGATAACAGGTTTACAGAATGCTGGCGCCCTCTGCTGTTGCAGTCATGTAGTGAATCTAGACAACTACCAGCATGTGACAATGCTTAGACCGGCCCACTTTTTTCTTTCTTTTTTTAAACATGATTTTCAACAAGAAAAGCTCCTCTTTTATTTAGTTCAATGCGGTATAGACCCAGAAACACGAACCACAGTCAGTTCCAGGTCTGATAAAAACACATTGCAGGTGATAAATGATCACATTCACATCTCCTTCCAGTATTTTGCACGTTCTGATAAATATTATATTCTGTATATTCGTAAAGGCAGACATACTAGATGGATTGCTCTTGCTATTTTGCTCATGTTTTACAGATGCAACCTTTAGTGCATCCAGTTGGTAAATTAGCTTTGTATGCTCGATTGAGTTTACCCCCCCCCCCTTTTTTTTTTTTTTTTTTTTTTTTTTTTTTTTTTTTTTTTTTTTTTTTTTTTTTTTTTTTTTTTTTTTTTTTTTTTTTACATGCTAGTCTAGTAGTAGTTGTAGATCAGGCTCAAAGTACAGAATGTGAAACACACATCTTGTAGAGAGACACTTTATGGAAATAGAAAGGAGTGAAACAGGTTGTCAGTATGCAGAAATATCTTTAATTTGAAAAGATTTACAATATTTTACATATGACACATACTGTTGCTATAAGGCATGATAAAATATCTTTGGCACACTTCTGTTGGTATCCACTGAAAACATATAAAAAGGTTTAAAAATATATCTGTATGAAAGCTATCAGTTTTTGCATTTAAAGACAGGAGTAGGTATTGCTTCCCTTTATGGCTGCTTTGTCTCTTCTGTACAGTTACTGTCTTGACATTACATTACTTAAATTGTGGTTGCTAATTTGGCAAACAAGGTTTGAGTGGAGCATAGTAACAAAGGAAACACTGTTAGCTGTGTTCAAACCCAAACTGAAGCACTCTTACAGCTGTATTTTACCGTGTGAGTTCTTGTACAATCCTTTAGGGTTGACTAAACATAACTTACAAAACCTTGTAGGTATCAGCTCCTGGCTGTGGAAAGCTTGTTTTCCCCTTGGTGGATGTTACACTGTTTCTATAACTCTTATCTCTGTTAAAGTTGTCTTACCTCAGCTGCATAAGCCAAATAAAGACCCTTTTTGCTGATTTAACAAGAAAAGACAAGTTGAAAGAGCTGCAGTAGATTTCAATTCAGATTAGAGGTTCTGATGCAGTCTGCTGGAGGAGACAAACCTGGAATATTATATAAACTGATCCCTCCCGGTTAATGTGGGGAGATCCTCAGGGCTGATAGAGCAGCATTTCTCCACAAACTGTTACCAGGTCCTATAAATAAGTCTGTGATGCTGTGAAGCCTGTCTGAACACTCCCACAAGTCAACACAGTCACACCTACACAAACTCTCTGTCTCTCTCTTATACACACACACACACACACACACACACACACACACACACACACAGAGTTTTTATTTGGATTCCTGCTGCTGGCGACTGGACCTCTGCTGGCTCAAAGTTAAACACATGGACTCTTAAGCAGAGACTTCCCTCACCTCCAACACGTTAGAATACACCACAACATGAACAGGAAACACACCTGTAATACTTGAGCATCAACGCAAAAAGTGCAGATTAAAAGTCTTTGGTTGAAGAGTTATTTCTCTTGTGACTGTACTTTCATGATGAGAAGCCGGTCTGACTCTTCACATACTGTCTCTGCAGATCTTTGGAAGCTTCCTCTTTGCTCATTCTGCTCCTTTTTGTTTGTTTTTTGGCTCTTTGGCTTTTCAGCTGGTTAAGGCAAGACGTTGTTTATTAGAAGCGATTTAATCCAGAAAACCCAGAGCCCTGTTTGCAGGGTGAAAATAAAGAAAGATAATAACCCTGTAGAGTCCTGGGGTTCAGGAGCTCAGCTCCTGCAATCACTGCTCAGATTTCTCTTTACAGGCCTCTGAGGGCAGAACAAGTGCCCTTGTTGTAAGTCTTCCTATGAGTCATGTAAGTCTCACTTTTCGTCACTGACAGAACAGTCCACGGCTATGATGTCCTGTATTTCTGTTATCTTCACCATCTCTGGGATCTCCACCTGGATGGGGAGCTTCTGCTCCTCGGGGATCTTCTCCTCCGAGGAGCTGCGGTTGGACAGCTTGTCAACCTCATCTTCCAGCTCAGCTATTCTCTCAGCTACACAGTGGGCGGTGAGCCGGGCCTCGGGGTCGTGGTCCCAGCATTCTTTGATGGTGGCACAAATCACTGCGACACCCTATAGAAAAAAGAAGAAGAGGAGTAAGCTCAGTTACATTTTCTGCCTTTCAGCCAGTCTCAAGCAGTGTTAAAGCTGAATGAGTACGAAAACATAACCTGGATCTACTGTCAAACATCCCTCAGGAGTTTGGATACACTTTTATTTACAAGTCCAAAAACAAATGTCTTGTAATCTTGTGAAAAACCAAAAACCTCAAAGTGCAATCCTCAGATGTTCCTCATAAACTATTGGCTTGTACCAGTACATCTGACTGTGATCACCTGGGGTCATGGTCCAGCATCTAACACAGCTGCTTTCATCACCCTAACAGAGATTTGTAGTGTAGCTTAGACAGTAAGGTCGGGGGGAAAACAATTTAAGCAAGAATCTTGATTCTTATCACCTAATATTCTGAATCGATTCATAAACTTGCAAAAATTGAAATCTTTATAAAGTCTCTCAGCTGGACATCTCTGGTATGTGTGTTACAGTGGAAAGAGTATTCTCCACTGCTGAAGATATTGGCTCTGATGTCCCACACAGATCGGTTATTATTCATCTGAACTTAGGCAGAAGGTTTGAGTTTGTGTGCACAAGTTTTTTGTCAGGGGAGAGCGCAGTGCAGTGGGGAAGATCGGTCTGTGATGGCCAATTATTTGATCATATGAGTGCAGTGAGTTGTCATACATACTGACGGACGCTCACATATTAATATCTAGAGAGTCACAATACAAACCCCAATCCCAATGAAGTTGAGACGTTGTGTAAAATGTAACTTAAAACAGAATACAATGATTTGCAAATCCTCTTCAACCTATATTGAACCACAAAGGCAAGATATTTAATGTTCAAACTGATACATTTTATTGCCCTTGTGCAAATATTTGCTCATTTTGAAATGAATGCCTGAAATACATTCTAAAAAAGCTGTGAAAGGGGCAACAAAAGACTAGGAACGTTGCTGAATGCTGAAAAAACAGCTGTTTGAAACATTCCACAGGTGAACAGGTTGATTGGAAACAGGTCAGTGTCATGATTGGGTCCAAAAGGAGCATCCCCAAAAGGCTCAGTCCTTCACAAGAAAAGATGGGGCCAGGTTCACCACTTTGTCAACAACTGTGTGAGCAAATAGTCCAACAGTTTAAGGTTGATATTTCTCAACATTCAACTGCAAGAAATTTAGGGATTCTATGCATCTACAGTCCATAATATCATCAAAAGATTCAAAGAATCTGGAGAAATCTCTGCACGTAAGCAGCAAGGCCCAAAACCAACATTGAATGGCCGTGACCTTTGACCCCTCAGGCGGCGCTGCATTAAAAACCCACATCGTGGTGTAAAGGGTCTTACTGCGTGGGCTCAGGAACACTTCAGAAAACCATTGTCAGTTAACACAGTTCATCACTACATCTACAAGTGACAGTTCAAACTCTACCAGACCTGCCAACCGTGGCAAAATACTTTGAGTACTTATGTTGTGCAGCTTTTTCTGCAGACTCTTGCAATGGTAATTTCCCCATTCTTTTTGGCAGGTGTCCCTCCCTGTCTTTGTCTTTCTCATCAGCAATGATAGTGGTTTCAAAAGTTGCTGCAGAAGATTTGTTGGTTAAATGTTGAAACTCTATAAATAATAACATTCACACTTACAAATAATCATCTCAAACACTTATACAGTCCTACTCTATCTACAATGGATGTATAAAGGCTAAAATACACACACACACACGCGCGCACACGCACACACACACACACACACACACACACACACACACACACATACACACACACACACGTGCACACACACACGCACACACACACAAATGCACTGCTGCCTCTTCTTTCTCTTTTTTCTTTGACGATGCTTTGAGGTCATTAGGGGAACATGAGCGACAGATTTGCTAAGAAAAGGCACTTGCACATCTTTTTTTCTTTCTCTTTCTTTTCACTCAGATTTCAGCTCAAATCTTTCCAAAGTGAAAGTATTGTTACACTTAAAAGCTCACATTTACCAAAAGCTAGCAGGTCCACTAAAACACACACACTAGATTGTAGCTACCCGAATTAAGCCTGATTATTTTAACAAGACACATTCTGCACCTTTTACAACAGTGTGGCTTTGTAGTAAAAGAGTGCGGCTAATAGACTTGCCTGCCTTCAGTCAGGACCTGTCTCCCATTGAAAATGTGTGGCACATAATGAAGCGCAAAATACCACAATGGAGACCCCAGACTGTTGATCACTGTAAGTCATACATCAAGCAAGAATGTGAAAGAATTCCAGCCCCAAAGCTACAACTATTAGTGTTCACAGTTCACAAACACTTACTGAGTGTTTTTAGAAGGAAAGGTGATGTAACACAGTGCTAAACATAAACCTGTCCCAGCTTTTTCGAAACGTGTTGCAGGCATTCATTTGAAAATGAGCAAAGATTTCCACAAAAATGATAAAGTTTATCAGTTCGAACATTAAATGTCTTGTTGGTGTATATACTTGAATATGGGTCAAGAGGATTTGCAATTTATTGTATTCTGTTTTTATTTGCGTTTTACCCAACATCCCAAGTTCATTGGAACTGTAAAATACTGTATATTGTATGTGAAAAAGCAGCACAGGTCAGGTGGGTTGCAGTCATGTTTCAGTCACATTATCAGTGAGTAACAGAGGTAGGTAGTAACACACTAGAGTTACTCTGTTACATTTACAAAAGCAACCTTTTGGACAAATTGTCCTTGTCAGAGTAGTTTAAATGTAACATACTTTTTACTTTTACTTGAGTATTTTTGTGAAGAAGAAACATTACTTGTACTCCATTACTGCTAGGTGCCTTACACTTGAGGAATTGCATCATTTGGCGCTCAACCTTGACCTCTATGCTATGACCCCTCTGAGCATGTGTCCTTAACATTTGCTGTGAGTGTTTGCTTTCTTTGATTATTGTCAGTTTTGATTCATTCATCTTTGATTCATTCAATGTTTAATCCTAATAATTACAGATACCAGTGTGTACCAATGCTACATTTGTTTCTGTATGTGAATGTGCAGCTGTGGTTTGACTGCAGCATAGTCTGGGTCTGACCTGATGCCTGAGCCAGCTGTCGGGGATCTCCGGTCTGCCTCTGTCCCTCAGTACGTTGTCCTTCATGCTCTCCACACAGGGGTGCTCTCGTACTTTAGAGCCATACGCAGGCTCATAGTCCTTCACCTCTGCAAAGAAAAACACACAACCAAGGTATGAGCTGCCCATCATCACACCACTTTTCAGAACAAAAGCCTCATTTCTTTGTGTCTTGCTGCTAGCTCCATCATGTTTCTGTCACCTGGAACACTTCTAGTAAAAGGGGTTGAAATTATAAGATGATTGTCAGAAGACCAAAATGAGCTCACATTTCATGACAACTTTGAACGAAAGTTAAAAGAAAGAGAATGACAAAGTAAAACAGTTGGCCTGGTATCAGCTCAAAACCACTGAGCTGTCTTTTCACCCAAACTCTCAGGGCCTGTTCACAAAAGGACTGAGCAGCTTTTCAGTCTCTAAATCTGTCCAATCATTGACTGTGTGTTATATAGATGTAACTCTGTGACATCACTTATTTGTTTCTGATACAGAGTTTTGCCGTCAATTGTCCACAGGGAACAATGTTGAACTCAGCCTCCTTAGAGTCAGGACGACATAAGAGGAAAATAACAAGTAGTGACCAAATTCACACCTGTGCAGCTCAAAAAATGCACCTTTCAGACAGCCTGTCTTTGTATAAGGAGGTGAAAAATTCTATTTCTTTTGTCTGCATGGTGTTTTATGACTGGGTGTGTGGTTGTCTTATTCAAAAACATGCAACAAAGAATAAATTGCACCCAGAACTGCACAGCCCAGGAATTCTGCTCTTGATTACACACATACACGAGTCATAATGCATCCATTCAGAATGAAACATGACCCCCTTGATGCAAATTAACACCCCCCATCATCATGGGTGCTAAAATCTGCAAACCAAGGGTGAAATATTGAGCGCTCGATGAAAGCTAGCAGAAACTACAGCAGTTGTTTATAGGCGTTGTTGTGTAGGAACTCTTCTGTCTGTTTTTGTATTTCTGTCTGTAACTTTGTGTTTTTGCTGCTGCCTGTCTTGGCCAGGCCTCCCTTGGAAAAGAGGTTCTTAATCTCAATGGGACCAACCTGGTTAAATAAAGGTTAAATAAAATAAAATGAACAACTTCAGTTGCTCAACAGTCCGGGATATCAGTTGTTGTATTTTGTGCTTCATAATGTTGCATACATTTTTAATGGGAGGCAGGTCTGGACTGCAGGCAGGTCAGTCTAGTTGCTGCACTCTTTGACTATGAAGTCATTCTGTTATAACAGGTTCACAACATGTCTTGGTTTTATTGTCTTGCTGAAATAATCATGGATGTCCCTGAAAAAGACAAAGTGGCTTGGATGGCAGCAGATGTTGCTCCCAGTGATGGCTGCTGGTCTTTAAAGAAGGGGAAGCTCATCTGTTTTCACAGCCTACATAACAATAATGATAACTTTATTTACAGCATTTTTCAAAACTTTGTTATGTAGTGCTACACAGAAATTAAAATAAACATTGAACAGAAAGAAAAGAGAGAAATAAAAGGGAGGAATAAAAGAGAAATGTGAGAAGGAGCCAAGCGGCAACCTCCGGTCCAAAAAAATGAGACAACACAGAAGTGCTAAAAAGCTGCTGTTCCTTGAGTGACCACTTGAGGGTGGCACTGGAAGTACCGGAAGTCACGTACACACGAACGCAAAAAAAGCCATTCTCAGAGCTGAAATTAGCGTATTTAAAGCCTGGTACAAACTCTGTCTCCCATCTGGATCGCTAGTTTTGCTAATGGCACACACTGTGAGGGGGGTGAATATTTTTCTGACTCAGCCGCTTGGAAGATATTACGATTGAGAGCTTGCCCAATCAGAGCCACAGCTCAGATCATGTGACTGACGGGTGCCCAATAGCTGTGAGTTTGGGCACTCGTCACTGGTACCAATCACAATATGGCAGCGCCCGCCGTTTTGCTTCAAAACGGGGCTGTAGTAACGGAAGGGTGACGTCACGGAGACTACGTCCATGTTTTATACAGTCTATGGGGGGAGCAGAGGAAAAACAGCTCATATATAAAAAATATAAAAAAAGCTAAAACCATCACCAGAAGGGGAAGAAAAACATCAGAAAAATGAAAAGCAACAACAATGTTAAAAGAAAATAAAAAAAAGGAAAGAGGAAGGATTTAAGACATCATAAATGTGTTTGTTTATTTGTATGTAAATTCATCCCCCCCCTTTCCTTTTCTAGGTGTTTTTAACATTGTTACAAAGTCGCTGGGAATCGGTAAAGTCACCAGATCAGTTCAGAATGACTGAGTTGAAGACTTTAAAAATGCTCTGGTGGATGTTAATACACAGGATAGCTGATTTTGAGTACTTAGTGTACTTTTACAAGTATAAGTACAAGTATTTCAGCTTGGTAATGGCACTGTTACCAAGTACTGGTATCAGTGCCAGTGTATTGTATTGATGGATGCACCAATACCGATACCGAGTTCTCATATCGGTATCAGTGCATTCTTAAATACAAGTACAATACAATGATTCAATTTTTTGTCCTCTGCTTCCTCTGTGTACCAACATCAATGACCTCAGCAGTGGCACCCATGCCCTAGGCTGCTGAGTTAGTCCTTCAGCAGACAGTAGGGGCGTGTGTGTGATTTTTGGTGCTATGAGCAGCCATAATCCATTCTCTGTGAATTCCCCTTGAAGTGTTTTATATGGTCACCAATAATGTCGACAGCTGGAAACAAATGCTCAAGGGGAGGGAAAATGCTCACTCTCACATTTTGACTTTAAATGCTTTCAAGACAACACATCAGCTTTCGTTAACAAGCAATTAGTCCAAACCTCACATTATTTAAAAGACACAAAGACAACTGTTCTTTTTTACTGATCATTTCATGTTAGAAAAGACAAAGAGAGGAGCCAACACCGAAACCATGAAAAATGAAAAACAAAGTTCTGGGACTGAGTCCAGACCTCATGAAACTGAACTCACAACAGCTGCAGTCTGTCTCCAGCCCAGAAGAGAAAGCTCTCAGGATCTCACGGTTGCTGTGAAATGAGACACGAGAGCTGCAAAGTATTCTTCCTCTACCCATCAGAGCAAGAGAAAAATACACATGTTTAACAAACAATCAAAGCATCATGTTCCACTGTTTACATGGGAACACAAATACATCCTGGTGAGCTGTGAGAATGACCCTTTAAGCAGCCAGAGGGACTGCAGTGTCCACAGATGACAGAGATCACGTTTGGTGTGCATAAGAAGGACAACGTTAATTTACTTAACTTGGAAAACAGACAGTGCGGGAAACCAGTGTTTTTTTTTGCAAAAAACTAGGATTCAGATATCCAGGATGAATGATGGAGCCTGGTTCAACGAATCCAAAACAAGAGCACCCAGGCTCAGTTGGTAACACAAAGACGAAGCCAGGATGAACGGGCACAGATTCATCAAGCCTGGTGAAACAAATCTGGATCAGTGCGCACACGCGGCTTTATTACACAGACATATACGTCGATCACAGCTTCACTTATTCACCGTAGCAACGAGAGTAGCATGTTTTTTCCCGCCAGGGGCAGAAATCCTCATGGAGGCTTATGAGGAGGGAAAAGACCAATTAAAGAAGAAGGACAACACCAACACAGCTATTAATCAACAACAAAAAGTGTGGAAAAGCACCGCCTTAATGCACAAGTAGTGGCAAAAACACACTGACTTCTCCGAAATTTCACAAAAGATGATTACAGTTTTTCTCAGTCACTTTGGACAGAATCACATCCTCAGATCTACTGGTTCAACCTCCACAACATGTAGTCATTTGCGCACATCGTGGTAGCAGTTCCTCATTTCTCACATCAAACTGCAAATGTGTTTGGACATGTATCAGTTGCTTTCATACATTTCTCTCCTGTTTAATATCATTATCACTCGCTCATGTCACATCAGTTTAAATGAACTAGACTTTTAACTGCTTAAAGAGTCGCTCTCTCTAGAACTAATAGTCCTCATTTCATTACTTGAGCCTTTCCATAGAAAGTTGTTGAAAGACATACAAATTAGAAAAAGAGACAAAGATATTAAAATGTTTATCATGTGATACTAAATTTCAACCAGGAAGAGAAAATGTTGCTTTTAAGAGATGGGCCAGAGTGGACATCACAGCAATATGTACAATGACAAAAAAGAGAAATATTGAGCTTTTAATATCTGAAAATTAGTTATATTCAGTTTAGAAAAAACAGACTATTTTAGATATTTACAGACAAGGGACTATTATACAATGGAAATAAAAATGGATAAGGCCACGGAACAGAGTGGGATAATAAAGGCACTAATGGATGCATATAAGGGGAAGATGAGTCGAGTGTTTTCAGCACTATATCAAGCACTGTTGAAGAGTAGGGGGAATTCAACATTGTTTATAAAAGAAAAGTGGGAGTGAGAATTAGAAATTAAAATGACAGGAGAAGAATGGTACAACATACGCAAGATGCAACATTCAACCACAGGGTCAAGAGTGTGGTGGGAAAACATCATCAGATTCTTCATAACCCCAAAAATAAAAGGGAGGTATCGACCAGATCAGATGAGGTGTTGGAGGTTACGTGGACATGAGAGGGAAGACCATACCCACATATTCTGGAAATGTCAAAAGCTGGAGGGATACTGGGAAGGAATATGGGAAATACTAGAGGAGGTTTCAGGCTATGAGATACCCAGGATTGGTTCAGTATTATATCTGGGGAATCTGACAGAAGAAAATTCTCAGGGTCGAAACAGATATCTTGTCAAGGCGCTGCTAGCCGCCAGCAGCTTACCATATTAACATTATGAAACTGGAATGTTTACTTTATATTGCAGTAATATTACCCCTCACCACACAGGAATGCAAACTGTTGCAAAAGCTGTTTCTTATGTTTGTTGTAAATAATTGTTTATTTTTTTGTGTGTTAAAGTGCAAAGTGTTATAGAAGTGTGAAGTGCTATTCATCTTTCCTCTTTTACATTTAAAGTGCTCTATCGTTGTGCATTATTTACGAGGCCAAAAGCAGTCAGTCTCTGGTAACAAGGCTCTTCGTTACATGGGAACAACTTGACAAACATCAATGATTCTTACACTGTGACAATAGATCTAGCAGATTAAACCACATTCTGACATTTTCTCTGAGCATTTATTTCTTGTTTGCTCTGAAGGAGAATCAGGGATTCAAGATCAGGAGGCTGCTCCTCAGTGAAACTCATCAACCTTTATGTAATTTTTAACCTTTAACATGCATTTTCATTTCATTGTCATTCATTTGACTGAAATGCATCTGTTAATTCTTTTACTTCATCTCCTTGTTCACTTATATTATCATACACACACACACACACACACACACATATATATATATACATATATGTGTGTGTGTATATAATAAATATAAGTGAACAAGAATATATATATATATATACATATATATATATACACATTCAATGATCTAATTATTTCCTTGGTTGCTAAATGATTTCATTTCTTTTTTTCTAATTCTCTAAAAAGTCATTCTTTCTGAAACTATTCATCTACAACCAACAAGCATTCAGCTCTTGCAAGGGGGTGCTACAAGAGGTTCATGCACAGGAGTAAAGACAGGCCAGACACTATAAACAGTAAAAAGGTTCAGGTTTCATTTTGTTATGAGACTTTAAGGACAAATGTGTCCAGCTGTTGTTTCATGAACAACATGAACTGCACCTGTTGAGGAGGATCATGTTGGACCATAAAAAAGAACTTAGTGTTTTCTCAGCGGGACAGTGTGATAATATCGAGGAAAAGCTGTGCAGCGTGTTTCAGTCCAGTCCCTGTGGTCCCTGCTGCTGCTGCGTCCTTTAACACAGGAAATGGGAAGGTTGGAGTGGAACCCCCAGACAGGAAGCTGAACCGTGGACTGTGTGAAGAGAAGCTGACTCTACAGGGCCACACTTCCTGTTTTTAAAATGTGGAACTTCCCTGAGCTCCGGTATTTTAAAACAGGACCCAGCCAGCCTGGCCCATTCCCCAGGAGGTTATTTATGCCAGTCAGGCTCTGTATTGTCCTCAGCTCTGCTGTTTAGATCTCCTGCTGCGGAGCTGGTATAAATACCACTCTTTTTCCTGGACTGGGTACAGCTGAAACACAGAACAGCAGAGATCCAGCTAACCCAAAATGAGAAAGTTAGGAGAAATAAAAAGAGGTGGAGCAGCTCCTAAAGATCAGAAATAACTGAGTGGAAAGGTTTCAGTCACGCTCTGTGCAGGCTGGACTCCTTCAGTCTACACTTGTCCTCTTGTTCCCTCTTGTTCCCTCTTGTTTCCTCTTGTTTCTGGGTGATACTGAGGAATCAGAGGTGCAATCACAACAAGTGATGCAGCCTCCATCTGCACAGCAGCTCGGGACATTTAGAAGTTATGAGAAGAATTCCATTTGTGGTTTAAGAACAGATTTCACAACAGACTGCAACCAGGGCCTCAGTCTCACTTTCCCTCACTGTCTGGGGCCTGTAGTTAAAACCCGGTGTATCCAGTCGAAGGGGCGGAAAGCGGTTTACGACAGTTTCCTTTTCAGATTATCTGTCTGAAACCTTTGTGGCCCCGAGGTTAGCAGAAACCTCTGAGACTGCCTACGCTGTCTGGGATCTGCTGTCCTGAAAGAAACAGAGCTCAGCTTCTCCACAGGCAGAAAACCTGAGACTGATCTCACACATCTACGAGACCAACTACATCAGAAGAAGAAGTCAACCAGCAGGAGCTCCGAAGAACCCCGCCCACTAATCAAAACAAAAGCTGGTCTTGCTCCACTTGCTTCTGAGGACAGTAGTAGGTTGACCGCTGAGGGTTTCTGACATTTCAGAAAGCAGCCACTTCGCCGACAACTCTTGCTTGAGACCCAAAAAGTCAGAAACTTTCATGCTGGTACAGCTGGTCTGTTTTGGAAGAAGAAAAGGCAGACTAAGTCGTACAGGAGCGGTGAATATAACCCCATAAAACTGAAAATCTATCAGACAGATAATGAGTGAATGTGGTTTGACGCACCATGACTGAGCCCACACTGCAAAACCTCAAATCTCAAGGTGTTGTCACAGAGGTTTTGGCCTGGAAGAAATCAAGGGAAGCTAGGAATCATTATTTAGAAATAACCTTTTTGATGCTGACAATCTCATTTTAAGTTATGGATTATCCATACATCCATCCATTTTCCTCCACTTATCCAGGGTCGGGGTCACGGGGACAGCAGCCTAAGCAGGGAAGCCCAAACTTCCCTAACCCCAGCTACTTCATCCAGCTCTTCCAGAGGGATCCTGAGACGTTCCCAGGCCGGCCGAGAGATTATGATCTATCATACATCTATATGAGACTTTTTCAAGATCACAGAAAATCTGCACAGTCTCTTTAAGAAATGTCTTAAACAACCTCATTCAAGCTGTATTATCCTGAGGAATCCAGAAAATTGTCTTTTTTTGAGAAATTAAAAGAATGAATAATAAATGAATGATGAAATGAAAATGAATAAAATTGAAGCCTGATTAACAAAAAAAAATCTGTGTAAACTGCTCATGAAATTTTCTCTTACTCTACTGAAAAATTATTTCACTACAAGCAATTAATGCCCAACCTGACACACCAGACAGACAGTTTCATGTATCTGCTAGAGATATTTATCTGGTCCCGCTTGGAAAGAGCAGTAAGAAAATGTTTTCAGAGGCTGGATCTTGAAAAAAAACCAGCAGCTGGTGGTTGGACGACTGTTCTGCTCGACACTCTCATCACAGACCAATCCACATCAAGCCATGGTATGACGTAGCAGATTTGTAGCCTGACATGCCAGACGGACAGTTCCAAATATCCACTGGAGAAATTCCACAAGTCTGTAACATCGTTTTCTGTCAGAAAGGCTTTAAGTGAAGCTCTCTGTTCTTCTGTTAAAGAAGAAATTAAGTCCATTTCTGATAAAACTGCAGATATTGCCACAGAGACCGCTTCACACGCTACAATTGCATTCAAGCACCGGTTCCTGCTGACGTCACGTCCCCAGCTCCTGCCTCTCTTCCCTGATTGGTCCGGTCAACATTGGACCAGGTGAAATCGTTTGTCAATGGATCTTAGCAAGATGGATCTGCAGGATTTCAGAAAATGAATCAGGCAGGTCCATCTGCTCTGAGAGGTTTATCAACACCTTCATCTGCTTCAAATTTCATGAAATAACTTTTTTTTTAACTTGTCAGATGAATGTGACGATTATGAAGTCTACTAAGAATTTCTTTTAGAAAGTAGACAAAAACCTGCTTAGTTTGGGGATTTTGCAGAGCAACACTTCTTAGTGTTTAATATATGCAACCTGCTTCTGCAGGTTCTTCAGACAAAGGAAAAACAGCACAACTTAGCACCAATCAGAACTCCTCAAAATACCCGAAAAAGGAAGAAAAAAAATGTGATTAGATCTCTTTTTAAGTGTGAACTGGCTACTCTTGCCCCTCTGGCTCAAAGGAGCCTGACTCAACCAATGAGGAAGCAAAGAGGACGTAGGGACCAAAGAAACTATCCTGTAGTTGGAGCACACAGAGGTGTGACCCAATGACTGCTAGTTTGAAACTTGGGTTTATTCCGTAAATTTTCTTGTGTGTTCGTGCAACATCAGGGGTTTCAGCTTCAACAACTCAAATTCCACAAACTGTGTTCTTTAACTTCTTTGCCTTGACTGTTGAACACACCACCACCTCAGATGTCTGTGCTCCTCCTGTGCTGAGTGTTCATGTTGACTTTCTTATTTTGAATATGGGACAAGAAGTAGCTGAATGCAAACAGGAGCGGCACTAGGTTTACCCTCCATTTCACTTCTAAATAGTGCCTAACCAGAGTTATAGTAAACCTTTTTCTGCATATATGTTCTGCAATAGAACAACAACTTCCTATTCTTTTTGTTGAAAAGAGGGTGTATTCCGTTCCTATATTTTGAACATGGATACAATGTATCAATGTTGGATGTCCAGACTGAGCACTTGCAGACTTCCGACCTCTACATGTACATTTGTTGTAGAAACCCCTGAATCTGTCTGTGAAGAGATCAAAACAGTGCATTTGAAAAAGTAGCACTAGATATCAGATCTTCTTGGAACCTGCCAAGATGATGAGGTCCAACATTATCTCCCTACTGGTTCGTGACACATTCGAGGGGCCACACCAAGGATTGTTCATAGCTCTGTGCCAATAAGAATAGAGGGGGCCTGTGGATTAGGGAGCCTTAAAGAAACAGCAGCTTAAACAAAGCATGTCAGACAGACTGAAAAAAGGCTTTGTGGAAACAGCAGGGAGAGGAAAGAAGGGTTTTTTTTTTTAGCTGTTACTCATGAAACATTGCATGGAGGACAGGATGAAGCCTAATGAAAGCACAACACCCCCTCTTTAAAGACTACTACAAGAAACCACTGAGTAATTTACAAGGGAATTGGCTGTGATGTGCTATTTGATTGATTTAGTTGGCTAATGCCACTTTAAGATCAACACAAAAGAAACACGCAGATGTGGTGATTGCATATAGTCTTTCTGATTTCTGACAGAAACAGTTGGTGGGATGTAACTATTCTAAACCTTAACAGTTTATCTTTCTGCTCCACACACTAACTTCATTTGAAAACATCATGACCAGATCATTATTCTCAACATTCCTCAAGTGCCTTTGACTTGTAAAATGTCCTGAAGAAACTGAGCCTCAGAGGGTGAAACCTTCAGCCAAAGCCAGCTGTTGGCAGAAACCACCTCCCTGCACGAGGCTCAGACTGAGCGGGCAGAACGCGCCGCACCCTTCAGGCTAATTCAGGACACGGACATAAAATGCTCAGAGACACACACAGAACATACTATCACTGACCACAACAGCACCAGCACAGGGAAGTATTTCTGTCCACCACTCTGAGGCCTGTTGTTGAGGTGGCTAGGACACACACACACACACACACACGCAGAGCACAAACATATGGCTGTATGAGGGTGTCTCCATTTCTACGAACCTCTCTCTGAAATAAACACAAGCAGACAAACACACAAACGCTGGAATGTAACTGTCTGGTTCTAAATGTCTCAGAGCACCCAGAAAAAAACATGCAGGCGGGGGATGAGGTGGAGCTGACTCCCCCCTTACTCCCAGGAGGGTTTGGGACCAACAGGGGAAGTTTGTGTCCATATGATGAGTGTGAATCTGTGCATACATTCATGGAAACTGCGGCTCCTCTGTTCAGCTCAAACTGATGTTTAAGAGATCTCACTGATTTTATCACTGATTATCTGATCAGATAAGATAATTAGGACTACTTATTAACAACTTATTATACACACCTCTTCAGGAGGTGCATTGACCAAGCAACTCTTCAGAGCTTTAAATACATTAAAATGTATTGTAATATATGGGTTGTATCCATTTAGCATACTTTCTCACTTGGTTTAATCAATAGAAAATGTTGATGATTCAATTCATTCATTCCTTTTGTACACTGACACAGTGAGTTGCACTTTAAAATTCATAGTGTGGCTTTTGGTATAAATCTGCCTAAAGGGTAAGAAAAATGTAGGGGAGACCAGGGATAGTTGCAACAGGAGATGGTTGCAACATGTCAGCACAGGGATTTGTGGAGCAAGAAACATGTTTCTGAAGTGTGAAAGTACTCTTTTTCTCAGATCTTGTTTTGGTTAAATTTTTAGGGACCTCCGTACAATGCATTAATATGAGAAACATACCATATTGCTGTAGTTTTTCTTTTTTTTGTCACATTTTCTACTATCAGTTTTACCTTAAATTCAATAGAGTTCATCAGCTGAGAGCAGCTGTGCTCTATGTGCAGAAGAAGATAAAGTAAACAGTCGAATTGTCTAAAAATATACATATATTTGTTTCTCTCTTTTTAGTATGACCAGAGTAGGAAAGCGGGTTCTCCATCACCATACTTTAGGCTGAATGAAATAATAATAACATCAAAAATAAGAAAGACATGAAAAAACTCTATCATTCCCACAGTAAGGACATTAAATTCACAACATTTAATAATGTAATTAATGAATGACATAAATTGCCTCATAAGTTGCTCCATCCTATGTCATGAAAGCCTAGAGCAGCCCTACTTAAAAAGCGGCATTTGAAAAGTTCACATTAACAGTTCTGACATGTGAAAATAGCATATCTTTATCTACCCTAAAAGGAAAACTCAGTCAGGTAAATCATTGACTGAATCCTGCATGGACTGACTAGTATTTATCTATTTTACCACCAAGTCTGAATGCCAAACACACTACAATGAGTGTGTTGCAGTGCTGAAAAATGATAATGTCTGAAGACACCATGCCTTTTTGGATGTGCTACTAGTTAAGTTTCCTGTATCAACATATTTTTCTTATGAAACTGGAGGAACACTGTTTTATTCTCCATTCTTTTAAAGAAATTCATGTGTCACCTTGAAATCAGACGTTTTTCTGGACCTCACACGTTCATGTGGCTCACATTTAGTGTCATAGACAACCTTTGCTAAGATTAAAACAAGAGCATTTGCTTTGATTCTCTGTTTTTGCAGTGCATCCCTACTTCTTGTAACTCTGTCATAGTCTGTTAAGTTATATTGAAGCACTAATGCTACTCTGTTGATCTAACTTTGAATCCAACTTGTATGAAGAGGGAGATTCAAATCCAATTGTCAGTTTAAAATCAACAGACTTGTTTTATTTCTGTAGATAGGACAAGAGGCAGATAGTGAGGGAACTCTGCAAAGTCTGAATGAATTCCTGAAAGTGGAAGGAGGAAGCAGGCGCCACCATAGGGACTCTGCTTTCAAACCATGTGTCCTGGTTCAAGTCCTATCACAGACCAAGCTTGTAAATTAAGCAGGTTGGCAGTTCACTTCCTGGGCCCTTGAACAAGGCAGCAAAGCTTCAGCTTTGATCAGACACTTGTTTGTGAGCAGCCTTTGACTCTGACAGGTCTCTGTATCAGTGCATGTCCATAAGACTATGTTATTGTGTTTGTAGGTGTGTGGAATTTCAGTCTGTGTATAATGTGACAAAATACCAGAGTGAAAAAAACGTGTTCCTCCTTTTCAGAAATATCATAGAGAATTCTCAAACAGACAGAAAATGTGTGTCTGGCATCCAGACGTGGGAGGAACAAAGACTCTGCGTATTATTTCTTTACTCCAATTAAACCTCGACGCAGACTTCATCATGCACACAAACACACCCCTCGTGACCCGAGGATGAAAGATGGTTTTGCCTTCGTTTTTACAATCCTGTGAGGACCTTTCAGCCTCAAAATCAGATCCTCACACACTCTCACACACGCTCACACACTCTCACACATGCACAGCCAGCTGTAACAGGTACAGTATCCACTGCTGCTGTCTGCCCCTGATTTCCTGCCCAAAGAAGGGCAACAGCAGAGATGAGATGGTCTCCCTCACATATCAGACATTCCTCAGATTCCGGCTGCAGACCTGGAGCTGAGGTCGAGGTGCTGTCTGACAGACATGACCATCAGACTTACAGCTGACACACACACCCCCCATAGCTGCATAACAACAACAGAGGCTAAATCTGCTGTCTGCACGATGAGAGTCACAGACAAACAACATGAGAAAAAACAAAACAAAAGAGTAATGCATTAGAAAAAGGATGCAAAGACTAACTGCAAAGTTGCTGAAGTGGATCCATCGCATGAGTTTCTGCAGCTTACACATTAATGTTATGAAAGCTCTTCTAGATTATTTTCATTCTTATGATAAAAACAGCTGTTAGCTTTAGTCACATTTGAGTGTTTTTTGATCTTTATAGTAAAGTTTTAGCTGTTTTATGAGGAGCTGTGCTTGACTGTGTTAACACTTAAAGCTATTCACGGTGTTTGTTGATTAAGTTCTTATCATGTGCTTCTTCAGCTGGTATCCTGCCCAGAAATGTGATAGTAATGTGATAGTAATATGGTATTTTTACATTGATACTAGGGCCAGGACTTCAACACCTTAAATGGGATTAATTAAGGTAATTATGGCAATATTATCATGTTAAAAGTATTCAACACATTAATCGCACCTACTATATTTTTGCACTGCGGAACGTTTCTGATATTTCAGCGTATTTGAGCACATAGCCTCTGCTTTGAGCTGGCACAGGGAGTTTTGGCTACTTTTGCTCCAGTGTAAACTCGTGAGAAAAGTGCAAGAAGAGTTTTCTATTGAACTGAGTCTTGATAATGACACCCTAAAGAAAACTGTGCTTCAGGCATATGAACTTGTGCCTGAAGTGTACCGACAAAAACTTACAAAAATTTGGTGCCAGGTGTGTAGTGTTAAATCTGAAGAGGATCTCGAGGAGTTAATTGAAAACCTGTGCGTAAAAGCGCAGCTCCAGCTTCAGCTGAGGGCCACTATCACCTGAATGCTAAACATGTTGTGGCTAGCGTGGAAGCTAACATTAGTCCAACTAGTGTTGGGTTTATAGAAGGTCCTTTACAGGCTACCTGAATCTCTGACAATGATTCTGGATTGTTCATTCCTATAACTGCTGCACTTTATGGCATGAAAATACACTGATCTGTTGGTCTTGGTTAAGTACCACCTTGAAAAAAATAAATGAGGTTTTGTTTGCTTATGCTTCTTTTTTCATTCATTTCACTATTAATGGATAAACTGCTATATCATTTTAAAAAATGATTGAGAAGAGTGATTGAATAATTGAAATTAATTAATTACAAAGCCTCTGATTAATTAGACTAATTAGATTAATTTTTCTATAATCGAGTCCCAGCCCTAATTAATACATTTAGTGAGAGAGGCAGTCATTGATAGATACTCATTGTCATGCTTGTATCAGGTGTATCATGCTGCAGTGATGACTTTACTATCAGCCAATCAGCTGTGTGCCACTGTGATCCTGGACACTGCGGTCCACATCCTGAAAAAGAATGACTCAGCGTGGGACTATCTGCATGTACTGACCTCCAATGGCTTCACACCTCGAAGTCATCTCCCAAAGCACGAGGGCCATGGAGTAAATGTCGGTTTGTTTGAAAGACTCCATGTTCTCTAGATTGAGCCGGGCCTCCAGCACCTCTGGAGCCATGTAACGGGCTGTTCCCACCTGCAGCAAAGAAAACAAAACAAAACAACTCAGGAGAGGGGGTTGAATAATCCATCCGTCTTTAAGCTCAGCCACAGAAAACCTGATTCCTTTCACACATCTACCCTCTCATTTAAGACCACACAAGTTAAATGTTTGAAATTTGAAGCCCAACGCATCTGAGCTGACTTCCATATGACAATTCAACAATGTTTTATTTAAAACTAAAAATTGTAAGTTTCCATTTTGTTGGTGAGCTCATGTTTTTCTGAAAGTTGTACATGACTTCTTTATTAATGTTTTTACTACATAGGAAGGTCAGATTAGTTGTTTCAGAAATCACAGGTAAAACCTGTTTTTTACACCTACATTGACTCTACATGAGGGCTGGCCAATTTATTAACCAATGCGAATGCAAATCTGATGTTGAATGTTTTCTGATCTACATCAGTGTTGCTCAACCCTGCTCAACCAAAGAGACACGTTGTTGGAAACTACCTTTGCAAGAGCACCAATTTTATCGGTGAAAAGTGGCAAAAATTTGCAAGAAGTAGCAATACGAAATAAGGTTAAGGTGGCAAAAATGGGTAACAAGCAAGAAATGTTGGCAAGAGAATTGAGATTGAAAACTGAAATTGAAAACTTGGGAAACAGTCAGACAGAAGTAAAAGCAGGGCCAAAGGTGTCAGAAAAATAAAGTGAAAAGTGACTAAAATGGGAAAAAGACTGTCAAGAGTCGCGAGTGGATATGAATAGTTTAGATTGATTTTTTGTTTGTTTGTTTAATGACATATAAGATGGGGAACCTTTAAAAAATCACAAAAATAATCGCAATTGCAATATAGAGAAAAATAGTCACAATTGGATTACTTTTGAAAATGGTTCAGCCCTACCATAGAATATTTGTTGACAAGTTCATGAAGAAAACTGTTGACGAGGGTCGTGTTGGAAATAAGGCGGGCTTTGAACCTCCTTGCTAACAGCTATAGGGCACCTGCCTGTCCATCAGCTTCGAAACTGGAGAATTATAAAGAAAAGAAATCAGCCCCTGTAGTGTGCTGATGGGGATATGAGCTACTCAGACACAAGACATGTTTTGTTTCAGGCTGTTAACATGTTTGTTTCTGTGCTGTTCTTTTTTAAAAGTTGTTTTATTTTTTGCTTTTGTGCCTTTAACTGGATAGGAGAGGGCAGTGGATAGTGTAGGAAACAGGGTAAGAGTGGGGAGTGACATGTGGGAAAGTGGCCACAGGCTGGACTCTAACCTAGGCTGCCTGCGTGAGGACGAAGCTCATGGAGCTCCACCTAAACCACTAAGCCATGTGCGCTCCACGTTTCTGTGCTCTTCTGTTTATCATTTTATCACTATGGTATCATTTTTTATTTGTGTGGATTTGTAGTTTGGGGAATTCCCAGGATCAGCCTCAAATGGCAAACTGCAGGTTTTAGCACTTTCTAAAAGCACTGCACAGGGTTCTAGGACACAACAATGTGACATTGCCATTTGAAAACACTACTATTCAAAATGACACTACATGCGCTAACTGGTAACTGCATGTGCCACCTGGTTACACACCTGATAACTATGTCTTTTGCAAGCCTTTGGAAATGTTGTTAAATGATGTCAGATATCTCACAGGATCCTTCTCCACTGTGCTAGATCTCTGGTAGAGAGCTCCTGAATTTGGTTGAATACATAACCTGATGGTGGTAAATCAAAATGAGAATCATTCAAGCTCTCCTGACCTGTATCAGTCTGTGTCAGTTTCCTCTGTCAGCAAATTAGTTGTATCCAATCAAAACACATGAGCACACACAGCACTGAGATAGAGGAGGGAATAACAAACAGTCAGTAGATATCTCAGCAGAAAGCAAAGCAGAGTTGTTTTAATGACAGCAAATAGAGGGAGTTTCCACAACAGCAGATAAGCTCCACACTCAGAGTGACAGTCCAAACAAATGAGAGCAGTGTTTATGACCACGGCCAGATAATACTGCTGCAGGGTACAAGTGCTGCACTTCATCAAACCATGGACTATTAGTTTACTGCTTTGGTTCAATGCCTCTGCCTCTGAATATTCCCCACACCTCAGAGTCTGATTACTTACTACACCTAGGTGCCTTGGTATGTGCCTTAGTGCTAGTACTTTCTTTTTTTCTTGCAGTTTCTACCTCGTTTTATATTTTTAAAACAATTTGATTGAAACTTTTATACTGTATAGTCTTAATTTTTATATTATCAATGCCAAATGTGTATTGTAGCACCATAGGCCCTTGAGTTTTGTGATTTCAATCCTCTGTATGTGCTACATATATTGCAAAATTGGCAATGAAACTACCCTGAACCTCGGACCTTCTACCTTTGTAATACTGCAAACTATGAAATCCAAGTGAGTGTTTGTGTCTTATTTTGTGTAGAAACAAGTGTTAATACACTTATTATGGGCAGTGTTGAGCCTGACACTAAAAACAGTAAAATTACTTGTTACTCTTTTCAAAAGTATTGTTGTTAATGTGCTTGTTACTCCCTTATTACACCCCACAACATTAGGAATTATGTTCTTTCTCCTGGTGATTTTGCACTCTGTATGAATGTTAGAGTGGAAGTGAATGTCAGATGTAAAACTCCTGACAGGTGTGTTTTTTCTGCAGCCTATGAAGCCATCAAAGTTACAGTCTATGTGAAATACTCATCTGGTTCAACTGAGGACAAGAGACAGTTTGAAAGTCAGTCTCAGTTGATCTTAGTTGAAAGAAACCTCACACTGGGACACAATTTACATCTGATGACCATGTTCCTGTCATCTTTCCCCTCAACAAAACTGAAGAAATGGGTATTTACAGTGGCTGATCGTAAGCATCCATCCTTAAAGCTTGCCAGGGTTGTCAAGTATGTACAACTACAATTGAAAAAACAAGCCAATTAGCCAAAACAGAACCTAACCACAGCGGTGCCTAAAATGATGTCCACTGTTAGGAGCATAGACTGTAAAGAACATGGATGCCATCTGCTTTTCTCAAAGTGAGATCACCACAGAAAAAGTTTCCCCTGGAGGTGACTGGCTGCAGTATAGGTCAAAACTCTGTCTCCCTGCTCACTCCAGATGGGAGGTGGTCAAACTTCAAAAAATTAACACATGCCTCATAGAAGTGTTCCTCACATCCTTATCCTGGGGTGATATGAAGACATTACTTGGCTGCATTGTGTTCAAGTCCTCTTTTTTTCTGACGAGATGTTTTTTTGATTAGTTATTAGACGGTGAACACAGGGTTTTGAGTCATGTTTCCAGATGATGACAGCTGCCATTCTTGTGTAGTTTTTCAGGAATAGTAAGACACAGTGGTGACTGGTCATTAGGGGCAGGTGAGGCATAGCCCCATGAGTTGTCATAAAAAACAAAATGAATTTTACCAGCTCCTCTCACACAGCCTAGTGTGTGTTGTATATGAGAAGATTAATGTGGACGCTAAGAGTGTTTGTCTATGTAATATTTATCCAGAAATACAATGATGGCTCGCAGCCTGCAGAAATATTTGTGACTTGATTGGCTGGAAATTCAAAGCAGTTTTAGGGATTGGCTGCCATCAATTGAGCTGATAAACTGCTAAAAGTTGGCAAACCATTTTGAGACAGTTTGGTAACACTGGTTAACTTAAAAGATGAACAAGGTGGATGTTTTGACTGGGGCATGGATTTAAAACCTTGACACTCCAAGAGAAAATGGAAATAAAGCGCTTTGTACCACACAACCACAGGACAGTATAATCCCCCAGACTGCTGAAGGTACAAACTAAGGGTTTAGTGTGGAGTGGTTCTTGAAGAAAAAGTGGCTATCGGTCAGCAGAGGTGAAAATAACAATCCCTCTTCTGTTACACAATTTCAGTTGTTTGGGGAGGCACTAAGTCCAGAGGAGGATTTAAGGACTGAAAATATCTTTCAGGGACAAAAGCAGTACTACTGGTGAGATACTTCAGAAGAGAGAATCAGGCAGAGATTAGAATTTACATAGAAAATCAAAAGCAAAACCATACATACAGTTGTGCCTAAAAGTTCACACCCCCTCCAGCAGAATTTTCTGAATTTTTGTCCTTTTCTCAGAAAATATGAATGATGACACAAAAACCTTCTGTCACTCATGGTTAGTGGTTGGGTGAAGACATTTATGAACAAACAACTGTGTTTACTCTTTTTAAATCATAATGTCAATAGAAACTTCAAAAATGACCCTGTTCATTTTCTATACAAACACACTGATTACAAGCAAATAGATCACAGGTGAGGATGGTTACCTTTAGTAGACATTCAAACACATTTGTGTTCACTTTTGTGCATTTATCAGGACAAAACCACCAGAGTTGTGTAAACTTCTTAACAGGGTCATTTTTGAAGTTTCTGTTGTCATTATAATTTAAAAAGAGTAAACAGTTGTTTGTTAATACATGTCTTCACCCAACCACTAACCATGAGTGACAGAAAGGTTTTTGTGTTATCATTCATATTTTCTGAGAAAAGGCCAAAAATCAGAAAATTCTGCTAGAGGAGGTGTGAACTTTCAGGCACAACTGTAGATACAGTGTGTGTGTGTGTGTGTGTGTGTGTGTGTGTGTGTGTGTGTGTGTGTGTGTGTGTGTGTGTGTGTGTGTGTGTGTGTGTGTGTGTGTGTGTGTGTGTGTGTGTGTGTGTGTGTGTGTGTTGCATGTAGGGACTAACCAGATATTTTTTGCGTGAGTAACTGTAGTATTATTACTTTTCAACACTAATGATGAGCCACTTTCACCTCCAAAGTCCAGAAAACTGTCTCATCTTAAGACATCAAAGGAAAAATATGAAGTCTGAATTACATGAAAAATGAAATCATCTGTAGAAGAGTAAGAAAACCAACTTTAAGTTTGCTAAGCTTGCTGAACCTATGATATTTCACAAACTTCTTGCCCTTTTAAGCGTGTTTGACTGATTCCTTCATAGTGAAACAAAAATGGTACTCTGCTTGTGTGATTTTAGAAAAAGAAGACCTTTCACTCTCATGACCCAAAGACAGGACTGAAGCAGAAAAGGCACCTGTCCACTGTTGGCCAGGTCATCCACTGACAGGTTGCTGTCCAGACTCAGTCCCAGCCCAAAGTCACACAAGCAGCATGTCAGGTCATTCTTCACCAGGATGTTGGAGCTCTTCAGGTCTCGATGGACGATGGCTACCTTTGGTTAAATAAATGACACATGCTTTCAGGTGAGAACATATGGTTAAAAAATGTCACAATATTGACAGTGAATGTTTATCAAAGCTAAAATAGGAATGAGCTCTAGGAAAATTTTTCAGTGGTGACAGAAATGAAATCACTCTCCTCACCTTTGGCCTTCCACAGGGGAGGCGGTCACTGTGGAGGTGGGCCACCCCACTGGCCAATGAGCTGCCCAGCACCTGAAGCTCCTCCCAGCTGATCACGTTTCGTGTCAAGTGCTCCTGAAAGGCAGAGGGGCGGTAAGAATGGTGGGGGTGTGAAAAGGGGGATGAGTGACAATCACTTGAAGAAACTCTCACTTCATGGAGTAACTCTGGGCCACTCATGTTGGGTTTCCTGACAGTATCAGTCTCACCTGAAGGTTTCCTCTGGAGTGGAAAGCTGTGATGAGCCAGTACTGTTTCTCCACCTTCCTCTCCTCAGCTGTGAGGAAGTGTAGGACATTCTCATGCCTAAGGTCCGTGTTAGAGAAAATGTCCTTCTCGTTCTTCCAGGAAGCGTACTCCTCGTAGGGGAAGATCTTCACAGCCACTGTTTCAAACTGATCTGAGGTGTTCTGTTTTAGTTTGGCCTTGTAAACCTGAGCAAAACGTCCCTTTCCCACCTGTAACAAGATCATACTGTTAAAACATGAATGTGGAAGCATGAGCAGAGCAGCTCTACTGAACATGTTTGTTTACCAGCAGGTCCAGCTCTATAGGCAGTGGTTCAGTGTTGTGGTTCAGGTTGTTGGCATGGGTGGAGCTGCTGTCTGATCTGTCATCATCCATAATGGCACAGGCGTCGCTGCAGTCAAGCCCAGGTTTGGCCTTGCGCTTCTTGATGCTGCTCTCCCATTCTCTGTTCAGCACACGTTGTCGATAAGCTCGATACCAGTAGCACATCCCCACAACCACGATCCCCATCACCAGCAGGGGGAGCAGGCTCACCAGAATGACAGACACCAATGGGACTTCTTTGGTTGGCTCAACTACTGGCAAACAGAGGATTAGGTTAGGACTCATAGGTTAAAGAGAGGATAATATGCATTCCCACCTTTTAAACATGGACATAAAGCATTGGTTCCCAACTCATTTTGGCCATGACCCCATTTTTACATCACAATTTTGCAGTGACCCCAAAGGCATTTTGTTTCTGGAATTAATATCTCAGAAATGGTATGTTGCTATCATAACCAGTGGTGTACGCAGACATTTCAAGGGCAGAAAGAGAAAGAAAAACAGGCAAATGAGTTACAAATATTTGCAAAAAAAAAATGGAAAACTCTTTTTCATGCTTTAAGAAAAATAAAAACACTCAAGGGAAAAATCCTGACACTGACTTTCATAATTCACGCATCAGAGGGTTAATCATGATGTACAACACAAAGAAGCTCATTAGAAAACCTTAGATTCTGTCTCCATTTGAAGCATTTTGTCTTAGCCATACAAACCCTCTTCCCTTCATTTGGTCAGTCATCTGAAGGCCTCTGGGGGTGGGGGCTATGGGCAGACCTTTGTGCTTGAGGCCCACCCCTTCAACACACTGCAAACCATTCAGGAGCTCCTCTAGAACTCCAGAGACTTAACAATGTGTCATTAGCCCTTCTGTATGGGCAGGTTTAATAACAAGTATGAGCAGTAGTGTAATAGGAAGGGAAAGTGAAGTTTATACAAATTACTGCATTAATTACAAAAACGACCAACACTAGATAAAATCCGGCTAAGTTTCCCTCCTGTAGGTAGGTGATAAAACACAACAGCTCAAGCCCAGCACTAACACTCACAGTCATTGTAGAAATTTGGATAAACGTCAGTGTATCTTTATTGGATATGTTCTACTCAGAGCTTCCAAAGAGTTCTATGCTTATAGCTCCCTAAGTATCAGAAGTGGGTAATAATACATAACATTTTCTAAGTTATTTTTTTCTGACTTTTTAGATTTACTGTACTTGTCAGGATGGTTTCACTGTAACATACTTTTTACTTTTATATGAGTATTTTTGTTAAGATCAAACACTTGTTTTGCTCTATTACATTGAGTTAAATTCTAGTCTCTTTATTTTTATTTAGCTATCACTGCTTACACAACCTATTTGTTTTGGTTATTCAGAGAGACTTCTGTCCTGAGGGCTGTCACATGACTCTGTTTCGCCAAACTAACGTAACCATTGCTGACGTTTGACTTCTGCCTCAGGTCCCTCACATGACTCCATTTCACCAATCAAACAGGTTGTCACATGACCCGACATACAAAATATCTTCAGCCCCTTGCTGAAGCAAAGTGACTAATTTATGCAAAGTATAGCAGAAACAACGTGTTCGAAGCTTAAGAGTCACCTCACTGAGAGATTCTGTGAGACAGATCATTCAAAAACACACATTTTCCACTGTAGGCACAGACGACCTTGTTCCTGTCTGTGTCTTCTCTCTGCCAGCTGAGACTTTTGTGCTGTTTCATGAGTGTAAACAAAGATTTTATTTTAGACCATCTTATGTGGCTGAATTTGCCTTAATCTATGCTATTCTACTAATATTTCATTTATAATTGTTTCGCTTAAGGTGACATGGTTTGGTATTCCTGAATTTGCACATTTCTATTTTATATTTTTTGCCTATCTAACGCTCTGAAAAAGAAATAATACAAAATAAATTGGAAGTTATTCACCAATACCTCAGTGCTTGAGTAGTTTTTTTTTTTTTACCATCATCAAGGTACCATCAAGTCATCATTTGGAGGACTTCTTTCTACTTTTTTGAGTCATATTATTCTAAAGTGACAGTACCGTTACTTGAGTACAACTTTTAACTAAACCATGCATCCCTGTTCAGCGGTCCACCAATTCATCAGATAAGTTACTAATAGAAAGAGTCGTCCCGTAAAAGCAGGTCTTTGGAGGACACACTGCTCAGTTTGTGTGTTTTGGGTTCCTCATGCAGCATTCAACTGCACTTTCCTCCCACCACTCAGACAGCTCCAGGCTCACCACAGGGAAGCCATTCAGCAGACTTGTGCTTTGAAAACGACGTGCTGCTGCTGCTGCTTTACAGTGCTGTAAATCATCTTCTTTCCATTGTAACAGTGAGTTTGTCTGTATCTGCATAAGCTTGTGATCTGATAGCTTACTACACACAGTCAAAAGGCTCTCCGCCAGCAGCATGAGCTCTTTTATGGCTGCAGCATTGACTAGCTCCTCTGACTGCGACTGCCAGCCCGGACAGAGCGGCAGCCAACCCTCAGAGCTTCGGTGTCGGGCAGAAAACAGTCGAGAGCCTGTCTGCCCCCGCCTGGCCCGTCTCTGCTCGGTCTGCTCAGGCTGGCCACCTTTTCAAAGAGAGTCTCTCTGAGTCCCTCAGGGGAACATTATCCCTCTGAGCGAAGCTGCTGCCCTGGCTGGCTGAGGGAGCTCAGGCCAAGGACTGACCATTAAAGTCGTCGCACCACCCTGCAACTGGTTCACAGTCAGATTTTCCACACAAGACGTGTCTGTGAGTGAGCCACGCTGTGCATTGGCTACTTCTGCAAAGTCAAAGCTCTGTACATTCTGCAGAAACTCAACCACTCTTACAGCTGACGAGGTTAATTCACTATCTCTATAGAAATTTAAATCATAAAATAGTGCACAATCCTGAGAAGACCCAGATCTTGATCCTGCCATAAAACCATTCTGACATATTTTGCCCTTATAACTCCCTTATGGAGAATATGTTCCTTAGTCAGAAGAAGAGTTTGGTGATGATAATGCAGCACGTAACACTGCAGAAAACTGAGCACTTATCATCTGGTATCAAGTTGAGATACCAGAGATTGTTTTCTAATGCCACCCTGAAACACCAAAGACCAAGTAACACTTACTATTACCTTACCTTTGTTATTCTAATGCTCAGTCTATCCTCTGTCTAACAAGTGCTTCATGGGTTGTTACTGTTTAAAACAGCCAAAGCAGGAACTCACACATAATAATACGGCTGCAAAAACCATCAAAGTTTTTCTGATTCAAGGGCTTTGCAGTCTCTTTTTAAAGAAACCATTGTGTTTAAATCCATCATGTTCTGGGTGCTGTATGAGATAAATAATATCTTTATTTTGTGGTTGTGTGGTGCAGTGTGTGTGTGAATGTTGAGCTGTAAATCTCCCTGAAAGTGCTCTAAGCAGCTGCAGACGCAATAAATCAAAAATACCCAACAAAGAACGCACACAAATGTTCAAAGTCTGGCAGTAAATGAGATGGAGAACAAGATCATCAGAGAGTCAGACACTGCTCTTTAAAGTCCAGGTGTCTGTGTCTTTGTGCATACATTCAGGGTTTTAGGATTTGTACAGGCTTTTATTCCCTGGCTGTCTTTATTCCTTGATGAGGGCATGAAAGTGTGTGAAGTTGAGAAACATGACTGCCAACACACTGGTAATAGGACTCATGTTGCCTTTTCCAATCAGGATGCCAGAGTGTTCTCATACAGTCTTCAATGAGGTTTGACACATCATTCAGACTAATAGCAGATCCCTGCCTTCGGCTTGTTATTACACGTGTAATCAGTGCCTGCTTCATGTGTGTGTGTGTGTGTGTATGTGTGCAGTGTGTACATGTGTGTGTTTGTCTCATTGAATGTGAATGCTGGGATTTCAAACACTGCCATCTCTGACTCACTCTCTTAATGCTCTAACCACTTGCTAATTACTTGGATCCTCACAGTGTTTGGTGAAAACTACAGTTCTGTCGGGTATTATAGAGAAACTGTGCTTGGAAAATAACAGAGCCAGACATGATTTCATGCTCCAAACAGGTGATGGCCAAATCAAAGCCATTACAAACACTGAGGCTGTTAAAGCAACTGTCCAACACTTTGTCTGCTGTTCCACTGAAACATTTCTAATAAGGCTTTAAATGTCTAAACTTACACGGACTTGATCATGGTCAACATCATTGCCTGAGACTTACTTCCTGGTAGCTCTTTCATAAATGGCATATATGTTTACACATACACTGCCTGGCCAAAAAAACAAGTCACCACCAAAAAAATTGGTCTCATTAATATTTGTTTGGATTGCCCTGAGCTTTGATCCCAGCACACAATCACTGTGACATTGTTTAGATAAGCTTCTGCAATTTCACAAGATTTATTTAACATCCATTGCCACAGGCTTGTACAGTAGGCACTCGGCATGATGGGTGCATCACTTCACCTGCCTCTCTTCTTACCCTGATGCTCCCAACACTCTGGAACAGGGTAAATCTAGACTCATCAGACCACACACACACACACACACACACACACACACACACACACACACACACACACACACACACACACGAGACCTTCTCCCATTAATCCAGAGTCCAATCTTTACTCTCCCCAACAAACTGAAGCCTTTTTTTCCAGTTGGCCTCAATGTTCAGTGGTTTTCTTCAGGCTACACAGCTGTTCAATCCCAATTCTTTGAGTTCCCTTCTCATTGTGTGTGTGAGAATGTTCTTATTTTCATGATTAAACATACTCCTGAGTTCTACAGTTGTTTTTCTTCGATTTTGATCAGGCCAAACGTTAAGTGATCACTAATCACAATCATTCAAGATTTTTTTCTGACCACATTTCTTCCAGGACAATGGTTCCCCACCATCCTTCCAGTTCTTAATAATGCGTTGGACAGTTCTTAACCCAATTTTGGTAGTTTCTGCATCAGCCTCCTTAGAAGGTCATTAAAAGTTCAATGAAGAGAAAAAATAAATCAGAAGTTATTCACCAGTTACTCTGTCCTAGAGTGTTTTTTTTTTTCACCAAATACTTACTCACTCTTACACAAGTCATTTTTTGGAGGACTACGTTTTTACTTTTACTTGAAGCACTGATACCACTTTTTTTTTTCCAAATTGCAATTTGATTTGATTGTACTCAATTGAGCACAAGTAGTTCCCTTTGAGTATTCACCAATACAGAGTACTTATCAAAATACTTGATAACATTTTGCAGTTCTAAATTAGAACACTAGAACTTCTAATGTGACTTTGAAATATCTCTTATTTCCTCACTCTCTCATTTAAAGAATGAAATGAAGACCATGATGCACCTGCACATGTTGCTGACATTTTAACAGTCAGTAGTCCTCTACCCCGGGGACCAATGACAAGCCAGCTTGCTTATAGTGGTGCTCTAATTGTGAGTACTCTGCGTACTTTTATGAGTACTAGTGCAAGTACTCGAGCGTGGCATCAGCACCAAAACTGAAACAAGTATCGGTGTCCGTGCATCCCTACTGAAGTCACTTAATTCTAAAGTAGCAGTGCTCTTGCATGAGTAAAAAAAAATTTGCTTCTCTACCCACCTCTGCTAATTTTCACATTTTCCCAAGAAAACTCAGAAGGTACAAGTCACAGAGTCCTAGACGGACCTAAAGAAGTCTGATCCCAGCACTGATCCGGACAATTACTGCTAACTGCCAGCTCTGTGGCTATGTGTAGAAATCTGCCTATAAGACACAGCTGACTCTGACCTCGAGGCATTTTCTTCTTATAACGTAAATCATGAAATGCATCACACCAAACAAGAAAATGGATCAACTCTAAATGCAACACAGAGAAAACAAATTCATTCCTCTTGGTTCATGGTTGGATGGACATTTTAAAGACAGGATACTGTGCTTTTAGTGCTTTATTCTGTTCCTCTGATGCCCTTGTGGTTGTTTTTCATGGCTGACATCTTAGAAGAAATGCTTTAGAAATCCTGATTTCAGCTTGTCTGAAACACTGTAAATTAGCTGCTGTCTCTTTGATGCTCCTCACTCCACCAGATATGTTGCTCCCCCCAGTGCCCAAAACAATAATTTCTTTAATATGAGTTCATATGCAGGACTTTAGAACAGCATTCAATGATAGAATTTAAGTTAAGCAGTTACCAAAGATTGTGTTTTTAGAATACATCACATGAGCCATGTTAAAAAAAATTGTTTACCAACTTCCCCTGAGCAGTTTAGACCCTCTAAGAATATAAATAACCTGCCTTTATCCAGGCTGGTATCATATTGTGACAGTGGGTGGTGTGGGGAAACCTAACCACAGACAGGCTGGTGACACTGACTCAAAGTGAATATTACACTCACTATTTACTTGTTATGGTAACAGCACTGCCTTACAACCCTGGACTGCTCCATGATCATAGCTCATATCTCTGCGCTCCCCCCTCCAACACCTCTCTGTCAGGCTGCTCCCGCCTCCTGAGCCCGGCTCAGCGTCTCTCTCTCTCTCTCTCTCTCCCTCTCTCTCTCTCTTTTTCATGTTGCTCAGAGGAGCTCAGTCTGTTTGAGTCATTTGTCTATGAAGCCGTCTGACTGATGGACTCACTGACTGAAAGCCAAGATTCCACAGTAAAGGAGGAACTATAAAAAAATGGGAATATAAAAAAACAGACCCTGGAACATGCACAGAGACACTTTTTCATTTATAGCTGCATATCTGTCTCTTCTTCCTCTTTGTCGGCTGCTCAAAGGGTCATCTAATCATTTTTCCTTTTCCTTGTATCCATCTCTTGTTCTCCTTCTTTGCCAACAGAAAATCCCCTCTTCATGAGATGACAATGATTTTCTTTTTCATTTCTATCATGAGAGATGCCAAAATAACCAATGAAGTGGCCTGGAGGAGATCAGGCGACATCTGTGCAGGAATACAAACAGTACAAGTCAAGAAATCTGAGTCAGGAATGAATTTGTTCTTCCTTCATCTCATTCCTCACATAGCCTGTGAACCTGCACACACTCTGCCTCCGAGCTTACAATCAGTGCCTCACTCCCACTGAAACAACTCCACAAGCTCCAAAACACATGTGGAACTAATGCTGGCTGAGGGGACGGCTCTTTATGTCAAACAAACGCTGTCACAAAGGTCCAGGGCTCTGAGAGTCTCTGATCAGTTTGACACAGCCATCAGGAGAGCGCAAATCGTGAAACTGACCATCAGAAATCGTGTATCTACGCAAAAGATTCATTCTGGAAACATGTTAATAGTCTTCGCACTTAGTCACTGACAATAGTGTGGGAAATAGATCCCTCAGTCTCTCTTTCTTACAACCAATCAAATCCTTTTTAGAGGCTTTCTGGCCAGTAGTTCGAGGAACCTCCAGTTCTTCAAACTGCTCTTCTAACAACTATCTAGTTCCTGTGGCCAGTTGTTTGTGAGCACTTACACTTAGGACTAAAGATCAGTGACGTTTGGAGAAAAAACAAAAGTAATTGTATTACACCAACAGACTAGAGGGCAGTAAGACCATGACAAAGGTCATTCAGCACAGATGACATCGTAGAAGGTGAAGACATCACTATGTGCAGCATAGTTGGTAGTTAGCCTGTTAGCATGGAGGGGATTCAGCCTGTGCTGTTTCTGATTGGGCTTTATTTCACTGCAGATGGGTTCGATGAGCTGACATGCTCGACCCGAAGCATGAAGACAGAAGAGTTTCTTCTGTGTTTCTATTCTAAGTTCCTTCTCAAACAGCTTTAGATCATCATGAAAAACTTATCTGATGAGCAGATTTTAAACTATATCTGACTCTTAACTAGATACATTCCCCAGGACTTCTTCTGTGTTTAAACGACTGTTGTAAACTGGATATCCACTCACACCTTCTGCTGAAGGTGGTAACTTGGTAACTTTTCTGACACCTCCTGCTTAAAACCCAAAAAATCAGACGGATCGTGACGCCCCGCTTTCACGGTCTGTATTCATACTAAAAATCAAGATCAGGCGAGCTTTTGCCTCTCTGCCCCACAGGAGGTTTCCGTCCCCCTCTTAGCGGCAAGGTCACTCTTTAAACTGTAACGAGCAAGGGAGCAAGGGGGAAAGAAACACTGTGGCTGCTCCACCAATCAGAAATACAGGCATATTCAGCTTAGAAACACTATAGTCAGCTTACATACCTATAGTTCCTGGTCCCTGGAAGCAGAACCCCCAGGCAGGGCTGTTTCAGGGGTAAGTTTATTACCCCTGACCTAAACTTAGCCCCTAGTTTCTGTGGTTGAAAAGCACCTTCTGTGTTTGATTTGTTGACAGCATAAGTTAGCCTTACTCATCCTAAATGAATAACGCAAATTTATTTTGTTTATACTTCAACTCTATATTCCATCATCAAAACAGGTGAGCAGAATTTAAACAAGTCTTTTTAATGATGTATTCTCTTTGATTACACAATAACCTCGATGATTAAGAACAATATTAGCAGCTGACATGACCCTTATGTTAATTGGTAGACTCAAAGACAGGCCACGGTTACACTCATCTGTGAAAGGAGCGTCTGTGGAGCTAGTAGAAGAGCATTAACTCCTTGATGTGATATTAGGCAGTAGGCTACAGTGGTCTCAGCAAACTGAGAAAAGTGCCAGAGTTATGGGGAGAGGTCTAGCAGTTATGAGAAGATGCACAAAACTTTTATGACAATATTCTATCTCTCATGAAATTCAAACATGAGTCCTAACTCACTTAGACTACTGTCCAGCAGTGTGGTCAAGTGCATCAAATAAAGACTTGGATGAATTACAAATAGTCCAAAACAGAGCTGCAAGACTGACACCGGACAGTGACAGAAGAAGCAGCATCTCTAAAATACACTTTACAATAAGTGGGCCTTTGGTGGTAGAAAGGATGATGTTTTCTCCGCTTTGTTTATTTCTTTAGAAACATTTCAATGGCTAAACTGCCAAATATTTCATTAAATTGCTTATGTTTTAGCTGCTATGGTCATGTTTCACACTTCAAGAGGTTGTCTTACACTTCCACCCTCAAACATTAACTCAAGATAATGTACTGCTTTGTATGGAGGAATAAAGATGTGGAATGATTTTCCATCAGACATCACCAGTCTACCAATGAATACTGGTCTATGTTCTACTGTTCTATCTATGTTTGATTGATAATGTAGAATTTCAATGTAAAGTGTGTATTTGTATGTTAATGTGAGTATACTGATCTTGTACTGCATTGTTCAATTAGACTCTGTGTTTTAAGCAGTAAAATAATCATAGGGTTGGTCCAACTATGTATGTACTATGTATCGATTACAGAGAAATGATATGCCTCTGCATATGTGTCTGACCAACAAATAAACAGTTCCCTGGCTTTGCTCTTATTAAACATAGGAGTTTGCTCCTTATACATCAACAGTTGGAACCTACAGAGGGATAGCTCTCTCCCTCTCTTTCTCTCTCACTTTCTCTCTCCTGCTCTCTCTCTTTCTCCCTGTCGATTTAATTTAATTCAACTCAACTCAAAAAGCTTTATTGGCATGACAAACACGTTTTCAGTGCCAAAGCAGGTGTGACACGAAAAAATGTACACACAGTTAAACATCTAGCTAAATAAACAGATGTGCAAAAAGAGCATGCAGTGCAAAATAAAAATAGAAATAAAATATTAATGAAATAGACTATATCTCTGTACATTGAAAACACTGCAAAATTAAATTATTAGCTTTAAAGTATAAAAATATCATTACACAGTGTACAGAGGTTAGGGTTTTCTTTATCTCTCACTCTCTCTCTCTCTCTCGCTCTCTCTCTCTCTCTTTCCCTCTCTCTCTTTCCCTCTCTTGCTCTTGTCCTCTTTGTCTCTCGCTCTCTCTCCCTTGTGTCAGGCGCTTCAGATTATCAGATAGTTAGTGAACAGACTGGGGATTTTCTGAGTCATTGGTAACTGATGATGATCTCTTCGGAATGAAAAACAAAGAAAACATTTTAAACTGGTTGCAAATAATACAAGTTTTGTCTTCACACTGGAAACATTGTCGTCTTTTTCCAGTTGTTTATCAAGGACTGAAATATCTGCATGTGACTCATTCATCTTGTAACAAAAAATGACTCTAAAAACAGAAACACCACAAGATAAAAATGAGACTGCTCTAGTGCACAGTTCATTGATGTTTGGGCTTTAAAGCTGTTTCTACCTCACTAACTGACTGAAATCCTTCTGTTAATGATAGTGGTAGAAAACTTGTGACCTGGAAAAAATCTTTCAGAGAACTTGTTGGCCCACATGTTGATATTAGCTCAGAAACAGTGATTTTTACTTTCAAAGGAGGGGATTTGGAGCCTTCCATTGAACAGCCAAATACATCTGCAGTGACATAATCCAGAGTGTGGTCCTCCCCAGAGTTTACCACACTCAGACACCAGCAGCAGAGCTCTCTACCAGGTCCACTTCTGAAGCCTCCTCTCAGCTCTCAGCTGTCCATCAAACTCAACAGGCCCTGTTAGCATCTGTGGGATCACAATGTTCACCCCCCCCACACTGACATTTGTAACACATTTCCAAAAACCTCACACACACACAGACACAAGATAACCAGCAAGTGTGACACTGAAGTAATAAACCAAACACTATTCCAGGCACGTCATAAGAATGTAATTCTGGGGGAGAACAATGTAAGGCATTTGGAGAGGAATCAGCCGTGGCAGCGGTCCAGTCAACAAAAACAAGAACTTCCTGCTGCATGCGTCCTCAATGGGAGGAAGGAACCACAACCCTTACCCTCAGGCCACTGCATCTTTATGTGTGTGTGTGTGTGTGTGTGTGTGTGTGTGTGTGTGTGTGTGTGTGTGTGTGACAGTGAGTGAGAACTGGCCAAATTTAGCACAAAGTGCTGAAATTACAGCCCCCCCCTTCTTTCACAGCATCGTCACAGGGATAATGTCCACAGGTCTGAGCAGCATCAAGATCAGAGCTGCGTCACCACCACACTGTCCTGTAGAGAGGTCTTTTCTGTGATTGAAAACTTTGACCACAACTACTTCTAATGGTCATGAAAATCTAAAACATTGAGTTGATAAATTAAACTGCCAGTGGCAACGTTCTCAATCCATAACCCCAACTCAAACATTTCTTTCGCTTTTTCAAAGAGGGAAATTCAGTCATGACAGTGAAAGTTTCAGGCAAACAAGAAAGAGGTCCAACGATGAGCCCTTGTGCGTCCATAAAAAAAAAAAACTAATTGCAATTATTTCTCCAATATTACAATTGTGATTTGTAGTGTGATTGGTTTTAGGTTCCCCAGCATATGTGTTACTGATGACAGTGTCTATGTTGAAGGGAATGAAAGTTTTTGTATTCTTATTAATATTATTTTTGTTCTGAGTAAAGAAAAGAAAAAAAACACTATGGACTGTGAAAATAAAATGATAATTAAGCTTTTTTCCCCATATACATTTATAATTTCAAGGCAAAGAAGTCAAAATTATGGGGGAAAACACTGAAAAATGATGAGATAAAAAGTCGCTATTGTAAGACAAGAATTCAAAACATGAGGAGGAAAAGTAGGATTTTTGTACAATTAAAAGGAAAATCAAGAAAAGAAACTGTTTCCATGTACAGGTCAGATGTATCTCAAAAATAGGAATATCATCGAAAATTCACATATTTCTGGTCACTTTTTCCATAAAAAGAAACCTAGATATTATATGGACTCATTACAAATAGAGTGAATAATTTCAAGCCTTTTTTGATGATTATGGCTTACTGATGATGGATCCAAACTTCAGTGTCTCAGAAATTTAGAATATTCTATGATATTGATAAAAAGTGATAATGTAAACAGAAATGTCAGACCTCTTAGCAGTTATGCTACTTTTGAACCATGTTCCAAGTTTTCTCCCAATTCTCACCCATTTTTGCAGATTTTGACCATTTTTAACACCTTAACTTGTTTTATTGCTACTTCTTGCGTGTTTGCCACTTTTCATCACTTATATTGTTGCTCCCCCAAGGTAGTTTTCAACAGTTTGTCTTTTTGGTTGAACACAGTTGAGCAACACTGGTGCGGAGCATGAAACATCTACTGCAAAAAAAATAATAATAATAATAATGTGTATAGTATTCTGACACATTTCAGGCTAAAGAAAAATTGCTCTGTCTCTGATTAAAACATCGCAAGATTGAGAGATCATGATTTAATCTAGTTTGCAATTAATTGCCCAGCCCTATTTCTCGCAGCTGAAAGCCTGTGTCGTTTGGGTGCAGTGGCAGAGGGATCCCACTTATTCATACCACATCCTGAAAATGCAAAAGTTAAATGAAAGATTAAAATAATACTTGAAACAATCTCCTCACCATTAATTTACACTGTTAAACATTAACACTGTTAGTCCAGAAGTGTGAAACACTCATATTTATTTTTGTATTTTTTTCACAGAAAAGGAGAGTTATTGATGTTTTATCATCAAAATAAGCAAAATAGTCCAGGCAGGGATTTTGAGACTCAGGTGTTAAAGGGTGAAGGGTTCATAAAGAAATAAAGAATATAAGCCCTTGTAAGAGGCAACACTGATGAGTTCAGTTTCTTCATACTGATGATAAGTGCAGACAACATCAGAAACTTTGAGACTTTAACTTCATTGATGTTGTCACAGCTGGTTTTTACATCCACTGAAGTCATTTTCTGGTCTAGTTTCTGTGCCTTTACCCAAGTATGATTTTCAGGTACAACTCCCATCACTAGCCACACTCTTGCCACTAAGATGCATCATAAATCTTGTCAAAAAATGGTGTTGGACTGCACAGGAATCCATGCAAAGCAATGTGCCTGAGAAAAGTCTCAGCAGCTGCCCCAAAGGAGCAGAGAGAGTCCTCCTCACTGTCAGAGCTTACAGAGGAGCTCTGTGTGAGCAGGCTCTGCTCAACATGTGCTGGGGATGTTTCTGATTTCAACTCAACGCACACAGGAAACCATATGTCTGAGCTCTCCAGCATGGCAGCGCGTGCGCGCACACACACATACACACACACACACACACACACACACACACACACACACACACACACACACACACACACACACAAACACACACACACACACACACACACAGATAAGCTTAGACAGACAACCACTTTCCTCTTCAGCGGTGAGAGAAGCAGCAGCAGTCAGACACAGAGCACAACCAGCTGAGAGTCTGACCACACAGAGGATTCCCCGTCTGCTAACGTGTGACACAAAAACACCACATTTCTACTTCCTGTTTGTGAGGATAGTGCCTTCTCTGCAGGACAGTGGTGACTGTAATAAAACCTGAAAACAAATCTCCTCAAACACAAGCAGATAATTGGTGAGGTCAAACACACCAACAGTTTCCTAGTCTGCAGTCAGAGAGAAAGTTAGAAGACGTAGAGGAGGTGGAGGAGGTGGAGGAGGAGGAGGAGGAGGAGGAGGAGAAGTGGTAGCATATTGAAAAGATTTAGTGATGAATGAGAAAGTAAAAGTCCAAAAACAAGAGTGGATCACTTATTGATACAGATCATAGAACGTCTGAATGAATAACCGGATGACTTCACAGTTGTTCTCTCGGATGTGCAGCAGCAATAGGTGTGAAAACACACACTGATCAGAGCTCCCTCTCTTAAGCTTTAATGCCATTGAAAGGGTTTCAGTGTAAACATCCAAAAACATAAAGCAGGAAGAAGTGAACAGTGAAGCATAGAATGTCAAAAACATGGACTTCAGTCAGCTAACCAAAGGAAGAGGCTTTCTGAAGTCTAAAGACGTCAGTTGCTCTGTCAGAAATGCTTACTAGTCCCCACTAACTTTCTAACCAACTGAAAAAAATAGTACTAATTACCTCGTAAAATATCTTGAAATAAGACACTCTCCTGTACATGTCTGATGAATGTGGCTCATATCAAGTTGATCACAACCCTCAGCAAGTTTATGACACTGCAACTCTACAAGCATTAAACTTTCACTGCAACAGCTACGTAACAACTGCTTTGCATCGTTTACACAGACTTATAAATCACAGTTTTTCACCAAATCTAATAGACTGTTTTTTACCTGACAACCTCAGGGGAAGGTAACAAATAGATTCTTCCTTATGCTTCTCTATGAGCACATGGACAAAGTCCTGAAACTTTACATATTTGAGATAATTGAGAATGTTCTTAATATGAGCATGTTGGACCAGCACATCAGTCACAGTGGCATTAACTTCTTTTGAACTATCCTCAACAGGGGTCTTCATCAGGGGTCTGTGGCCCCTGGGGGGTCTGTGGTGGTACTGCAGGGGGTCCATTACATTTTTTGGTAGATTAGGACATTTTTTTCTTTTTCAAACATTTGTTCCCAAAAATTTTGATTTATGTTATTGTTTAGGCTCACATCAGTGGATAAACAGTGGTCAGAGATGTTCTCTTTCAGTCAGAAAAGAACACATCAGCTCCCTCAAACTACACATAGGTTCACTCAGCATCCACTTCTGACTCCTCAAGACAGAGGAGGACCCGCCCCTATCACTGCTCTGCCAATCACACAGCACTATATTTCAAACTGGCTCTGTCAGGTTCCCCAGAGTAGCTAAGAGGCCCACTTATGCTCAACATTACAGAACAAATGTGGATCCAGACGGAACATTTTGTTCCCATTTCTGCATATTTCCACAAAAAGGTACATTAGCAATACCTCCTCCACAGCAGCCATGTTTGTTTTTGAGTTTGCTGGTGTCATAAACTTTTAACTCTGGGCAGCCCCCCTGGTGGATGTTCTGGTTAACAGCAATGCTATTTTGTTTTTCATACACGAAGGGAGTATAAATGGGCCTTAATGCTGAATGCACAACAACAAGGTATATATATATATATATATATATATATATATATATATATATATATATATATATTCACAGCTATGCCTTATCAGGGTAATTAGTGGAGTTTTTTGCTTTATCAATAGAGTTGGGTCCATCAGTTGTGTTGTCCAGAAGTCAGGTTAGTACACAGCCGACAGCCCTATTGGACAACTGTTAAAATTCATATAATGGCAAGAACCAATCAGCTTACTGAAGAAAAACAAGTGTGTGTGTGTGTGTGTGTGTGTAAAAAATTGTGTTTTACATTGATAATCATCAGTCAGAGGTCCTTTGTCTGAAAAACGTTGATGAGCCCTGATCTACTGTGTTCAGAATTGTTTTTTCCTGAGCACAATATTTTGTTATGTAGTGGATTGTTGCACCACTGTGTACAGCTAGAATTAAAAGGATTCAACAGCCTTTCCTCAAAGAAACTTACAAAGCTGAGATAGTGGCACAAAAAAAGCCTGAGGTCATAAAAACTGAACTACAGAGCTGATTTTAGGCTGATAGATAAAATGTGACAAATTCTGATTATGAAATACTCACTGGGGGAGAATATCAGCACATCATTACACTCTTCCTCATTGGAGCAGGAGCACATGTGCACCATCCCTGTTGTGGTGTTCTTCTCCTTCATCACACAGGTGGAGCTGTTGTAGTCATCCAGCATCACACCGTACAGAGACTTGAAAGGGTCGTGACAGATTGTTTCGATGGAAACATACGTCTCATTCTTCCTCCTCAAGGAGAGACAACCAGGGCGGAAATGTCACAATCCTAAATGTATGTTAAGACTTTATAATGGCAGGGATGAAGGCAGGGCTCAGGTACCTACCAGATAGCCACACAGACCTCGTCACTGTCCTCACAGATGGATGAAATGGAGCAGTTGGAGGTGCAGGTCCCTGTGCCGCTGCAGGGTGACAGCTCCACATCACAGAACTTGCAGAGTTGGCTCATGGGGTAAAGAGGAAGCGTATCTGCAGAGGAAACATAAAGGCATTCACATGTTAGTGTCTCATAGAACTCAGAGACATTTCAAGCTCTGGACTCTGTCACAGGACAGTTTTTAATTCCTTGAACTTCATGATCTTTGAATGATTCGTCTTTGTGCTCAAACAAACAGAGGTGCTAATGCCTATTTCTACACCCTGGGTGGATCTAAAGTAATTATTTTCAATACCAGTCTTGATTTTTGCTTGTGTTCCTTTGGACAAAAGCATCTGCTGAATGTAACTGTAAAACTGCAGTATTTTTCTCTCATTAGCTCTGTCTCGACTTGCTGTATTACTGCTTATGTTTGACTTTACTGTTACTCTTATTTACTTACACTGTTGAACATATGTTTCTATAAATGCTCACTTAGATTCCTCCTAAGACTCACTCTGGACTCTACCTTCAGCTGGGCAGAAACTGCTTCAGGAAAATCATTCAAAGAATACTCAGGTCACAACAGAACTTTATCAATCAATCAATCAATCAATCAATCTTTACTTATATAGCGCAAAATCATAACAAATTTTATCTCAAGACACTTTACAAAACATTAGCAGGTTGATACCTGTTAATGTTAGAGTATTTAATTATTTTACTAACAGAGACCCAACATAAAGACAGGATAACAAATCTTATCTCATCTTGATCCACTATGAGTGGAGCAATAATAGTGAAATTAATTCAAACTTAAATTTTTTCATTTCTCTTTGGACATTCTCTTCTTTGGTGTGTCTAAAGACACAACTTGCTATGAAATAAAATGTGTTTTTTTTCTTAATTTCACACAAAGTGGTTAACCTGCATACTGATTTACTTACAAACTGGTTAACCTAAAAACTGGTTGACCTACAAACTGGTTAACTTACAAACTGCCTAACCTATCTAATGCTTAACCTACAAACTGGTAAACCTGCATACTAGTTAAGCTACATACTGGTTAACCTGCAAAATGGTTATCCTACTAACTGGTTACCCTGCAAACTGATTCACTTATAAACTGGTTAACTTACAAGCTGCCTAACTTACATACTGGTTAACCCACCATCGGGTTTAGCCACTTACTGGTTAACCTTGAAAACTAGTTAACCTATAAACTTGTTTTACTACATACTGGTCAACCTACACACTGGTTTAGCCACACAGTTGTTGACCTACAAACCTAAATACTGGTTAAGTGGTCAGTTGTAGCCTGACCAAGAAGTGTGCCACCTGTGGATAATGACAGAGTTCTACTGGAGTGTCCTGGTAATTCGAGCTGATCAGCTGTGATGTCATGTAAACAATTGTCTTTATTCATCAAACAATCCACTTTTCACACACAGTTCAGATTTATTTGATGATATTGTTTGGAGTGAATGTGTAGTCTTCATGGTAAATTCTATCAATCAGGCTTCCTTAAAAAAGAAAGAACTAAAAGTTTGCTTAGTGTCCTCTGAATCTTCTCAGCAGACTTTACTGTGGACATGTGAGTGTACTGTTCACTAAAAACAGACTGTAATATTAAAGATGAATCAATGAAGGAAACACTTTTTATACAGAGAAACCAACTGACCTTTTTATAAGTGATGTATTTTACTAAGATTAGGTGGACATTTTTGTCTTTCAGTATCTGAGAATGAGACATTTTCTTGAATTGTCCAATAAATGTGGCTTGTTTTAAGTCAAAGGAGAGCATGTTTTCTAAAAGTAAGACAAAACACTTAGATTTCACTTTTGTCTTCATCTCCTTGTGAGTTATTTTCTGTTAAGTTTGTACCTCTCATCAATTAACTGCTGGACTTTGCTGAAGTCCTCTACCTCCTGAACTTGTTGAAAGTATTGGATGAATGAATTCATGGTCAGGTAAATGGGAAAACGGGTTTGGTGTCGAGGACTCATTGAGGAAACCACAGTAAGTTTGAGTCATGAAACAGCATCGGTTACCTGAATTTGATTAGCTCAGAACTGTAACCACCTGTCAACACAGACGACCTCAATCAGGGGAAAACTTCCACTTTAGCAAAAGGCATGCTTCGGGATCAGCTACCTCAAACATGCTGCATGGAGCTGAAATAAACCATCAAGTCAAACAAGAATAGGCCAAAACCGAACGTAACGATCCTCACAGACAACCACAGCTGCACAAACAGGGGACATGCGCCAAAGCTGCAGCAATTCTGACATCAAACCACTTGAGAAACATGACCCAAAACCTCACTGCGCCTTTTTAGGGGCTTCCAAAAACATTAAGTAAAAAGGGATTTCCTGAAATAAGCAACAAATTATGTTTCATCTTTTTTTTCAAATGGCAGCACTGATGGCAGGGTGCAGAGTCTTTCCTGCTGTTGTGAATGCTCTTAGTTTACTGACACGAAGAGAGGAATGTACAAATGTGTGAAATGGGAGCTTGAATCCATCAGGAGAAAATATTTCTGAGGTTTCTAAAATACAAAAAACAGGCACATGACCAACCACTTTTATTTCAAGGCCACGAGGAGCAATGACTCCACAAATGACCTAGTCTCTCATTTTCTTTTTGTTCCCAAAAGTAAAGCACTTTCTGTTCTTTATTTATGGTTCTGAGCTCTGTGTTTAAAGTGTGAGTGTTTAGGTTCATCACCTGGCTGCTTGGAAGGTATGCATGTGATATGTTTGCGTGCTGCCTGGGCGAGCAGTGTAATCACTACAATCTTATCCCTGTCATTCTCCCCAGCATGACATGAGCTGCCTACGCTGCTCTGATCTCCCTCTGCTCTCTGACCTGTTCAGACCTGCTGAAACTGCTGAAACTGCTGCATCAGGACAGGCTGTGTAAGAAACCATAGCCGTAGAATCAACATGAGTCAGTTTTAGGGTTAAATAGCTTTATTTTGTTTAAAAATGTTCTTCTGATTAAAGACAGGAAACACAGGCTCTCTGATGCCTCTTTAACTTACAGTGTGTTGCTCTGAGTGTATTCAGGTGGGCTTGTTTTACAGAGAGACAAATCATCATCTGCTGAGAAGTTTAAGCCTTCTTGTTGTCAAGCATCTGTGCAGGTTCAGCCTCACTCAGCCGTATACTGAATTCCCCCTCGCTCTATAGCATGCATGGAGATCAGCCTTTCCTGGTTCCTTTTCTGAAAAGCACTGGCATGTTTCAGGCTCTGACCCACCATCAGCAGAGCTTTTGTTTGCATTATTTGCAGATTTGACAAGTTTTTAACTTATTTTGTTTTTTTCCTGAGGACACAGAAACAGGTTTGATTGTTTCTTTGAATATCACCATGACAGGATGTCAGAGTCTGAAAACTAAGTCATTCAAAAATAGTATTGAAATGTTCCTTTAGATCAGACTTTACACCTCCAGTCTTACTCTCCCTGCTGTTTTAGAAAACCCTTCTCTGTTTGAAACACTTCATTTAACACCTCGCCTGTCAAGGTGGAGCTATGGGCAGACCTTGGTGTTTGAGGCCCTCTTCTCCGATGTGTCATGAACTAGTCAGGAAATCCTTACCTGACAACCTCGTCCTTTTAGCAAGTCTAATAAAGATCCCATGAAAGACTTGTAAAGAGCTCAGGAACATGTAGCATTTGGATGATCTGCACACATTTAGTCTGAACATCCAGCAGTGTATCTTTGAAATATGGGAAAACAGAACACTTTTTAAGTCTGAATACGTACCTGTGAGGCTGCCAAAATGTAGGTCTACAGTTCTCAGAATCAATTACTTCACCTCCTAAAGTTAACCCTTTAAGTGCCAAAGTTGCAGAATTATGACAGGCAACATTGCTGAATTTAACAAGCCATAGCTGCAAATATGGTGCCTTACGTAGTTAGTACTTTACACCAAGAGATGATGGTCATCTGTTATTTCAACCTGAGCAATATCCGTGGGCGTGTTTCTAATCAAAGTTTTGGAGGTGATAGACTTTAAGTCCACCTCCCCACCAATCATGGGGGGCAGATTGAACTTCACTGATTGAACTTAACTGTGTGAAAATTGCTTTATGAATACAATTTGATTGATTGATTGAGTGATTGATTGAGCATTGACAGATGAGTATGTATTTGTTTACTGTTGGACCTGGGTATCATATCAGTACTCAACAGTACCATTTTTAGGTACTTTTGTGTGTTTATGTGTCCAAAAATGTTTATTTGTTTAGTAATAAAATGTCAACATATTTCAATTTTAATGTATTGTTGAACCTCAGCTAATAGTAGAATCATCACAGAATCAATGATTTGAAATGGATTTTTGTAATCTTTTGAAGATGAACTTTTGTGGTTGCTGATGTGCTCTGTGTGTCTAAAATGCATCTATTGACAGCTTATCTGACCCACTGGGGATTTAAAGAAAAGTTTCATTTTTCCGTCAAAAAATGAAGGCTCCGTTTGATAAATTGGAAGAGCAGACCCTTTATTTTTTGAATCTTGGTGTCCAAATCAGCAGAAAAAACACCAACAAAAAGTATGGCATAGCATGTAAGGTTCAATGAATTTTTGAGCCAGTGGATTGCTGATTAAAAGCTCTGAACAAGTTCATGAAACCTGTCATCTGTGAGGTGATTATTTTGTTTTTATCATGACTCATGAGAACACTACAGTGTGAAGAACAACCTGTGACAACAGAGTAACTACAGCTACTTCCCTTTACTGTCATCTACAGACTGACATGTCTTTAGTCAGTGAATCATACTGCAGTCAATTCTACTTTTATGATTCCTTCTGTCATTGCCACCAGGTCCAGACTGTCTGAGTGTAAATAGAGTTGAAAAAATGTGGGCCAGAGATTATGGTACAGTTCACATTCACATCTGTGGATTTGAGAGACAGATTAGTCAATCTGTCTGTGAAGACGGGATGTCTGATGTGACTGATAGCCATTTTACTCTGATGGAAAGAAACAACAACCCTCAAACGTTTGAAATTTAGCACACAGACAAAACAACTGCACGCAGTGTAGTCTCTGCTATCGTTCTATCTACTGACCTGCAGCAAGTCTGCAGAGCTGAACTCTAAAAGTCAACCACAGGTGGGCTTCTCATTACTCTCCCTCATGTTTTCAGACTCCTGTGTGTTTGTATGGATGAGTGTGAGTGTTTGTGTGCCACCACACCACGGTCTGCATGGGCCCTGTAATTCAATAAAAAGGGTTAATATACTTCAAGACACATTCCGTCACACTGAGCTGAGAGCTTGGAGTCAAATGGAGAGCATGGAATAGCAGGGTACTGCCTAAAAAACAACCAGGAAACAAAAGACTGCCACTAAGACTGAATGAGCGTGGGAGCGTAGGCGCTTTATGGAACCTCTGAGCTCACACAGTCTTCATGGTGTTGATTAATCTTTATTGCTCCATTGTATAACACTGATTACAAATTAGAAGCACATTAACAGATGGTTTTGGTGGCCTGCCAATCTTTGCTGGTGTAAAGTGTGCTCTGTTCTCAGGTTTAGTTCTCCTGTGTTTACACCCTTGCTTTGGAGCTCCCTTCAGGAGTATACCTTTTTGACTGATAGGTCAACATAATTTAGACATCTCCTCAAAGATAAGGTGTTGCACATCCCTTAATGTTAACTCCCTCGCTCTGATGCCTCTGTAATAACTTCAAATGATATATAGCTCAGAAATTTCCAGTTCTTCACTCACTGGTGTTTAAGAAAACACATATTTCAGCCTCTGTCTGACACACCTTTTTTAGTTGCTTGTCTCTTTGAGGCTTACTGCTTCACAAACAATCTCTCTTCTGATTGGCCAGCCCTCTGCTTTTCATGGGTGGAGCTACAGACCTTGGTGTTTAAGGCCTGCCGCTTCTATGCGTTCAGAATTAAGTGATCCTTATTTGATGACCTCATTATTTCAGTATGTCTTTAGGAGGTCTCACAAACATCTGGTGCTTTATTTTCAAAGAATAGAGTGCTTTGATGAGCTTACAGAGAGCTTTAGGGATTCTAACAACATATGAATATGTGGAAGTTTGAAAATCTGCGCAAGCTCAGTCTCAACTTTCAACATTGCTAGTTTGTCTCCATGTTTGAAATAAGAAAAAAGGTAAAACACTTTCTTTAATAACCTGCTGATTCATGAATATCATGTGCAGAGAGGATTGAACTTCAGCTTGAGAAAAGATGGGTATTGATAGGTTTTATGCCCTTATTGGTTCCACTAACCAATCAAATTCTTTAATGATTCCCTCGTCAATTCCTGAAGTAGGTTTAACAGGTTTTCTCTGTTATGGACATTTTATTGAATTTTCTAGTATATAAACATAAAATTGGTCACTTGATCTAGATATCTCTGGACATAAATCAATGAAAATAAGTCACATCATGTGACACTGATGTATTGGTTTATTTTATGTTATTAACTTAAGTGTCCACGTGTTTTACAGTGGTAATAGAAATGCTTTAAAGTTGTTTGAGAAAACAAAAGAAAGAAGAAGTTGTTTGAAACCTTGAGTTTGCCGTAGTTATGCTTAAGTCATCCATGAGCCTGCATGTCATTTTTCTTTTATCTTCCTGTTGAAAAACACTTACCTGCTAGTATTTGGACATTTAGAAGTTTTTGTATAGTTTACAAGGAGTAATTGTGATGTGTTTCTGTGATTACAGTAGAAATTCTGTTTTAAAGCCAAAGCCATATCGATGCGTTCCACCCGTCAGCATGTCAATCAATGTGAAGTCTATCTGCTCAGGCACCATGTAAAGATTAAATAAGGGAATCCATCAACATAAAGGCTGATGTTAATGGATTTAACAATTTCTTATCAAGTCTTAACAGGATCTGGTTCGTTGATACCTATCACTACTCCAGAAGAAAACTTTTGACACTAGAACAATATAAGTTATGCCCAATTGATTCAGAGGACAGATCTGATGGGTTTGTTAACTTGACTTTTAAGCTTGAACTCCAAAGTGAGTTCAGCTGTACAGTAACGCTGAGACTAAAGTGTGTTTCTTATTGTCACACTAGAAGAACTGAACACTGACACTGACTGAATTCATTATGTCCACTTAAATGTATTACGATTGTTGAAAGCAACACCACTATGGTAAAATAAGTTGGAGTTAAAATTCCTGCTTTCCACCAACTCAGCGCATTCAGATGAAAAACAACAAAATCAATAAAAGCCTTTGTTTTTTTTTTAGTGCCAGTTGGTGGGAGATACAAAGTTACTTTGGTTTTCCTACTTTGTCTTGGCTAAGTAAACGAATTAAGGCTATTCATGGGAAATCATTTCCAGCTTGTCTCTCCAAACCCAAGTTTCAGTCACCAGTGCTGGTTTATAGTTCGACAAACCAGAAGCATGCTCGGTAGAAGAAAGTCTCAGTGATCTCATCCTTTACCCTTAACTCACTAGTATCACAGATCAATGAACTCAGTCTCATCCGTCTCAAAGAGTGACACCAAAACAAACACTGCACCACACAGCTGACAGGTATCAGTGCAGAAGCTCTAAGGCAATATGTGGGTCATGGTTCCAGCTGCTTTAGTACTTTGACTTTCTCTTTTTACTACTGTGTTCCTGCTGCCAGTTCATGTGTAGGAATTGCATAATGAAAACACGACTGACCTGAGTGCGTCACAGGAAAGCAGAGGAGGAAAGTAATAGCTCCTGAAGGGGCTGTAATTGAAATGTGAGATTTCTTTGTGCTCTTGTTGCTGCAGGAGCAAAATCATGCTACTGTGAGCAGCTTCTGTCTGGGAGTTAGACCAATAAACAATAGTGATTGATTTTGTTTGCACTACATAAAGTGAAGACATCCAAGATTGGAAATTGCAACATGTCCCAGCAACCTGGCAAAATGTTCATCAATCAGCCAGAGATCTGGAGGTTTGGCAACAGACCTTGGTGTTTGAGGTCCACTTCATCAAATGTGCCATTGATCAATTTAGGAGCTTCTTTCTTTGCTTTATTTTAGCAAGTCTCTTGAAGGCCTTGTAAAGATCTGGTGCTAGTTTTAGAAGAGAAGTTTCCATCAGTTTACAGCCAGATTCAGGGATCTACAACGTGAATATGTAGAGGTTTGAAAACCTGCATGTTCATCCTGAACATCCAGCCTCACTACTTCACATCCGTATAAACTACTGAACCATCACAAGTCACACCAGATGAGAATGTGCACTGCAGAAGTCTCAGTGAACTTTAATTCTGAAAGATTTATGTCACTTTTAGGAACTGAGGCATCCAACCAAAATGCCTTATCAATTCCTCAAAAGGAGGAAATATGGAGCTGGTATCCAAACAGAACAAGGTCTTCATACCCTAGTTGAAAAACAAGCAACACACCACCACTGCACCAAACTATGAACTAGTGCTGCAAGATATGGGAAATTTTTGCAATTGCGATTATGGTGAATGATATTGCGATTTGCGATTTGATAAGTGGTGTACTGTGGCTTTTTGCCTGACTAACAATAAACTTACAGAGTATGGATGATTTTAGAGTATGTATTTCTTAACGTAAAACACACAAGTATTGGGTAAAAACAAGTTATAAAGCTTTTACAGTACTGTTTTCAAAACAACAGTTTAAATATTAAATTATTTTCCTCTGAAAATAAATACATTTGACATTGAGACGTTACGTTAAAATCACCAGAGTGTGTAAACTTCTTAACAGGGTCATTTTTTAAGTTTCTATTGTCATTATGATTTAAAAAGAGTAAAATATTTTTCTTTTTCAATAAATGTCTTCACCCAACCACTAACCATTGTGGTTGTGACGGAAAGGATTTTGTGTTATCATTGATATTTTCTAGGAAAAGGCCAAAAAAATCAGAAATTCTGCTGGGGGGTGTAAAATTTTGGGCACAACTGTAATTACATGTTCTCACATCACGATTGCTATTCGATTAATTGTGCAGCACTACTATGAACCAAATAGTTCCAGGGTATGACTGTACACTGACCATGTTGCTCAATACCAGCATGTCTGTTTCTTTGGAGGCTATGATCAGTGCCTGTGCATGGAAACAGCCCTTCTTGAAATATTGAGCATGTAACATACTGTTAAAGCCTAATGTGGAACATTTTCGACTCTCAACACAACAATAACTCCATGTTATGAAAGAGTGGGTTCGACAAAACCCTTGTTTTCTGGAGCTGAAGCATGCTCTCCAGCACTAAAACTGGAATATTCCTGTGTCTCCTCTTTTGCATACTCCTCCCTCTCTCTGAGGATGTGAGCTCACACTGAATGGGGGGACAGACAGGAAACCTAACTGCAGTATATCACCCACACAGAGGACACACACTGCTAAAAACGGTTCAGGTATGAATGGAGAAAGTGAAAAGTCTGCACACTAGGAAGACAGTGCAGCTCAAAAGTTCTGGAAGAACAGTATAAGAGAACAGCATCTTCATAGGAGTACAAGAACAAGGATCTTTAATCCATACCAACTCTGCAACCAAAACTGAGATTCAATCCATCGAATTCAATATCAATAGCTTTTTTTCAGTCAGAGAGCAGTGCGTTTTATGAAGAACTTTTTTTTTTCTTTTGCAAATTCACAAACCAACCTTAAACCCATCACAACAATCAATGATCTTGTTTAGAGGGCAAACTAATGTCAACCTCACACAGACAGGCTCCTGCTCCTCCCCCCCAACATTAACTTCTTCTGTTCTTCCTCAACAGCACTAACCCCTGTATGATAGAACAGCCCCTGAAATAACTCATGTTTATGTCAGATGAGCATAGACTGAACTAAGTAGAATCAGCATCGCCCATTGAACACATGGCCCACAGAACAGAATCACCATAATTAAATGATTCACTCATATCAACTCTACAATCATCTTTGGCATGCATTTTAGCAAAAGAACACTGGTGCTTGTTTAGGTCCCTCAGATGATTTGTTAGCATATGTTTGTTATTTGTTGTATATGTTGCCACTTTTGAACGCATTTTGCCCCCAAAAAGGGCCATTGGGCACATGTTTTGGCTCCCAAGATGGCACTTAAGCACATGTTTGGCTCACAGAAGTACATGCTAGGGCCCATTTTGTTTGCACGAAGGCACTTAAGTGCAGATCCATACGCCGCTTAAGGCCTCTGTTGCACACACTCCTTGACCTTTGGGGCCACTCTGGGCTCCTGGATAGTGTCACCTTTCCCATTAGCTTTATTTTTCCTACCAAAAGCAGCTGTTTTGATTGTATGTCCCTCAAAAAATATTCCCAACCCTCCTATCACCTCAAAAGAAAAAAATATATATATTACTAAAACACCTGGCTTAATCTTCTGCTTTTTGTTACACAAAACCTATGCAGGCTTAGCTTAGATGCAGACAGTATTTTTCCTAACATTCTGCAGTTTTACAGTCACACTGAAATATCCAGTTTGCTGAGTTGTGTGTGCAGTCGCAGGTTTGTTAACCTTAAGGGTTCAAGCCATTTGATATTGGAGCTGGAACAAAATACCAACTAGTCACATCATCATCCCAACTAGTTCAACACAATCATTTTACTGCAGACCCCAAATGTAAATATTATAACTTGACATAGAGCAGTTCTGACTCAAAGCAGAATGTCTTCACAACTCCTCGTAATGTGAAAAAATGACAGTTATCCTGCTCTTGGCTTCCAGAGGAATTTCACAACCTTTAGTTACTGAGACAATGTGATGTCAGATATCAGGTGAAGGGTCATTACGCCATAAGTTCCACTTCTTCTTCAAATAGTTTTCTTATTTAGCCTTTGTTGACATTGTTTTATTTTCAGACTAGAAAAGCAGAGAGCAGAGCAGATTTGTTTCACACTGTGCTCCTGAGCATCCAAGAGGGCCGATCTCTGTAGAAAGTTATGGTTCCTCTAAATCTAACCCCTAACTCGTAAAACAATAATGAGGCCTAGAAAAATATTGAAACATCTCTGTGGAAATAAAAATCCCTCTTCTTTTGGCTCTGGTGCTGTCACTGAAACGAGGAGAGACAACTGGCAAGAGGCTGCACAGGACTACATAACTGCCCCAGCAGGCGGCTCGCTTCTCTCCCCCTGCCCCTGAAAGTTATCCTCCCACCTCTTAGGCTCCCTCTTAATCCCCCTCTCCCCAACTCAGCTATAATCCTCTCATTCCTCTTGTCTTTATATCCCCGTGTTCTTCCCTCTCTCTGCCATCTCTGCCTGATTCTTCCCTTTGACCTGAAGGGTCAGTGAAGCACGTCCAGAGAAGAGAGCACAAGGGGAAGAGGGCTAATATGGTCAAAAATCAAAGAGACACTTCAGAGAGGTTAAAGTGGACGACCTTTTCTCTCTGCTCCTTTCCTGCACACTGAGGCCCAGTAACATCAGTGTAAACACAGGAGGTCTCAAGACGGCAGGACTGCACAGGCCCACACACACCCACACACACCTACTGAGGGGAGCTCTTTGGGGGGAAAAGTGTTTCCTGAAATCTACACAAGAATTATCATAATACAATCTCTCAAAATCAAAGAGAAAAACTGCCAATCTCTTCTTTACAACAGCCCTCTCTTTCTGGATTGTCTGGATTATTCCTGATTGGCACCTTCAGTTTGGCCTGTGCGGCACTATCTTGGCTCAGCAAAGGGATCGGGAAATGTGAAGATTCCCTGGAAAGGAAGGAAGAAGGACCCTTCCTGTGATGGCTCTCATCAATTGAAAGCAAACAAAGAAGGAAGAGATAAAAACAACACCCACAGGCCTGCTGTTTGGATAACCACGGTGTCAAGCTGCTCTGGTACCGAGAGGGGTGAGCAGCTTCCTCCGGGCCGAAGTGCTCCAGGGAAGTCAGGATAACAGTGGGGGTGTGTGTGTTTTACTTAACATGTCTGTGACACACAATGCAGCAGGACCACACAGTCCTTGTGGTATGTGGGATTTCCAGGTTGAAAATAGGTCTGATTGTAGGAGGAGGGCAGGAACCAAAAGCCCTCAGGGGGGGAGATGATGGTGGAATGGAAGGGGGGGGTTAAGAAACAGTTATTCTGTAACAACTGCACCTAACACGCCTGTGGTTAACCCACACAGGAGCTGTTACGATATGACAGATGGAAAGTTGTTAAGTTTGTTAAATTGTAGCTGTTAGCACATACAATTACAGAACACAGGAGGGAAAGTGCTGCTGTAAGTGTTAAGAGTGAGACTGAAACACGTTGGCTCAAAACACTTCTCACTTCACGCTCAGAGCGGAGCAGGATAAACCCACACGTGCAGCCAAACTGCACTGATCTGATCACAAAGAGTCTAATAAAGCACCATTAGTCTGACATTTGTATAACAGGACGTACCAAACATTCAGGGCACTACAAATTCAGGTAACATACAGCCTTTAGTTTTAATAGTCCACTGGCTAAAAACAGCTGATAGAGAGTGAGGGTCCAAACGTAATGACAGACTTAGGCTCAAATAACACTTGAAACTGAAACTACAACCTCAATTTGAGCAGGTGTCAGTGCATATCCAAAAACGTGCGTCTAGTTCAAAAAAGTGTTTCAGTCAAAACTCAGGCTGAAGACCTGATCTGCTTATTTTCACACCTGAAGAACAACATCAAACATGTGAGAACAGTTTAGTCAGACTTATAAGGAATGCTGGTGTGAAATAAGACTCCTGACAATATTGTGTCAGTGATATCAAGTACGGTGACCAAATGTCCTCTTTGTCTTTTTAACTTCCTTTTGGTGGTAAAATTATGCGGGGTGTAAAATTCCCCTAAATTTATTCCCTCAAATGGTTCGTTTTTATCAGTTTTTTCTGTAAACCATTGATATTTATAATAAAGCAAAACTGCACTGGGCTACTGGCATTATTCTGATTTACCAACCAACCAACAAGATGTGGAGCAGAAAAACATGCTCTAACTGAAGTGAAAATGCAATGGTAGACCCCTGTTTTTATCCTTATCTTGACCAGAGTAATTTTGGCCCATTTAAAGTCAAATTTTGGGATGAAAGCTTGAAATTTTAAGATAAAAAGTCAAATTTTAAGATGATAAGTCAAAGTTATGCGGTAGGAGTCAAATTTTGAGATAAAAGGTCAAAGTTATGAGAGAAGTAGTCACAACATCAAGAGTAAATCTACAGTTCTACAGTAAGATTTGACTAAAATATGTAATGAGATAAAGTCAAAATATTCACGTATGTGAGTCAAATTAGGAAATTAAAAAAGTGAAAATTATTGATTTATAGTCAAAGCTCTAAGCTTAGTCAAATTTAAATACAAAAAGTCAAAGTTGTGATAAAAAAAGTCAAAATTTGAGACATCAAGTAAAAAATTATGAGATGATTCAAATTTTGAGATACAAAGGCAAAGTTATGACATGAAAAGTAAATTTTGAAATAAAAATGCCAAGTTTTGAGATAAACACTAACAGCTATGGGATTAAAAAAGGTCAAAATTTGAGATACAAAGTCAAAGTAATGAGATAACAAGTCATATTTTGGTATAAAATAAAGTCAAAGATATGAGATAAGTCAATTTTTAAATTTAAATCAGAGTTATGAGACAAAAACTCAATGTTATGGGATAAAAAGGCAAAATTTGAAATATGAAGTCAAAGTTGTGTGATAAAAGTTAAGTTTTGAGATAAAAAGTAAAATTAATGAGATTTAAAAAAAAAAAATCAAATTTGAGATTACGAGACAAATTTTGAGGTAAAAAGTCAGTTATGAGATGAAGTCAAATTTCTGGATATTTAAGTCAAAATTTTGAGATGATTGGTCAAAATCATGACAAACTGACTTTATGGGCAAAAACAAAAAAATAACAAAAAAGAACTTTTAACAAAGCCACTTTTTTTGTTTCTAATTGCATCTGGCAGAAATGGCCTCTGTACTTTATGTTTACATCATAGAAAATGTTTACTTCAGACAGAACAGGAGTATTCTACATAAATGTATGAGTTATGAAGCTACAGTGAGTCTTCTCTCCATGAGGGTATGTGGTCTTCTTTCTGGTATTTTACAATAATGACATCCTGTATTAAGAGATTACACATGCATGTAGAGTGTTCAGCTGCTCTCACAAACAACTTTCTCTGTGAGAAACCACAGCACTGAGCCTGGTGGGCTCATGATTGGTCACATTAACCTGTTCACCTGGAACCACAGTTTTGGAAATCTGACGACGTTGTTGAACAGTGTTGCAGTGAACCTAGGGGTGGGGGATATCTCTAGTGTTCCATATCAGGCAGGAAACAACAGGCTGTGTCACAGAGCCTGTAACCTCGGAGCAGCAGCAGCAGCAGCAGCAGCATAACTGCGCCCTGAGTCCGCCCTGAGTCACCTGTTGCGCCCGTGGCTGTCTGCAGCTCTCCGGACAGCCCTGCCTCATGTGCTGGAGGGAAACCTCAGTACGGACACTCTCACTCTGGTTTCTTTATACTGAAACTGACATTAGCAAAGAACGGAGCATACAGAGACATTACAGAGAAGAAGAAGAAGAGGAGGAAGCGTAACTTACCGACGGTCCCGGACTGGAGCAGCGCCGAGGAGAAGATCAATAAAACTCCTCGTAAAGATAAAGAGCTTAAGTGTCTCGCCATGTCTACGTGTACGACCGTCCACACACACACACTCCCTCTTTCTTTCTCTCTGTCACATGTACGCTGAAGTTGCTGAAGTCTGAAGGAGGAGGAGGAGAGAGTTTGGTGTGTTCCTCCTCTGTGCGCTCAGCTCCGCTCAGCTCAGCTGCTGAAGAGTCACTGCTCAACCATCCACACACCCACACTGTATACACACACTCACACACTCACACACACATACACACGACGCTCTGACAGGAAACCAGAGCAAGGAAGGACTCTCTCCCTCTCTCTCTCTCTCTCTCTCTCTCTCTCTCTGTGTAATAACCTATCTAAATCCTGGAACAGTAAACCGTAAACAGCTTTGTTTACGGAAACAGGAGTGTCACAGAGCTTCTACATACTTTACGAAAAGTGCAGTTTCACTGACACTTGTTCATTCAACCATAAAAAGGTAATAAGGGAAACCATGTGTCAACAACGTTAGTGTTTGCTGTTGAAACTGAAACTTTGTTTGAAATCGAGACACTTAATAAGACACAAAACCTCAGACGGAAAAACAGGCCATGAACTGAAAGTCCCCCCCAAACATCTGTCAGATCACTCTTCATTGTCTCTGATAGCTTGTTATTTCCTCACAAGCACCCATGATGTGTTACCAGCTAGTAGTTGTGCATCCACCAGCATGTTGGTTTCAGAATGAGAAGAGAGTAATCGGACAGTGACCAAAATAAAAACCGGTAAGAAGGTTTATGGAACTTTATAACGGCAGAACAGTGAACAGCAGTAACATCAGAAGTTAAAGAAATCCACCACTTCAGTGTCACACGCCAGTGGTCCTGCTGCATGTGATTTGGTGAACAGTTTGTCACAACCTGAAGTGAAACAAGGCGAAGTGGCTCTACAGAGGAACTTCAGGTCCAGGTCCTGGTTCTTGGACCCACATTTTGAAAAAGATGGTCAGGAACCTGAAAAGTTGGTTCACATCTGGGTCCAATGAAGTTGGTTCCAGCTCAGGAACCGTGACATCATAGTTGGGTGTGTTGTATTGTGTTAATCAAACTGGCAGGAAGTTGAGGGAGTCAAGAAAAAATGGAGAAGAGTGAGGGGACAAAATGTTTGTCGGCAATTTGGTTCAGGGATTTTTGTTTATTGACAGACCAGTGGTGGTTGGCCCACAGAGGGCGCTAGGGTGCTGCCCTTCCTATTGGAGAGTTATTTATTTTTTCATTTTTATTATATTTCATATATTCTATTTGAAAAATTAAAAAAATATTATCAAATTACTAATTACAAATTACTTATCTAATTATATTATGTATCAAAAGCATATACACACATTATTCATGTTCATTTGAAATCTGGGGAAAGTGTGTTAAGCTGTTTATCTCTAACCTGACACACCAAACGGACACTTTTATATAACTGCCATGGAAATATTTTACTACTCCATCCGGGTAGGGGGTGCCAGTGAGTGTTTTCAGAGCCGAGACCTTGTAGAAAATACAGCAGCTGGTGATTGGAAGACTGTTCTGCCTGACGTACTCATCGTAGACCAATCCACATCAAGCCACGTTACGATGTAGGGGATGTGTAACCTGACACCCCAGACAGACAGTTCATATATCAGCTCCAGAGATATTTCACTGGTCTGTTTTTGCTCAAAACATCATTTCCTGTCAGAAAGGCTTTGAGTGACGTTCTTCATTTTCTTTAAAAGAACAGAACAATTGGGTCTATTTCTGATAAAACTGCAGATATTGCCCCATCCACAGGGACCGCTTCACACACCGCCATTGTTTTCAGACATTCAGACACTTCCTGCTGACATCACGTTTCCAGCTCCCGCCTTTCTTCTCTGATCGGGTCGACAATATCTCTGATGGATGAAATTGGTTGTGATTGGATCTTAGCAAGATGGACCTGCAGGATTTCAGAAAATGAATCAGGCAGGTCCATCTGCTCTGCAAGGTTCATTTATTTCTGATCCATGGGTGCTTTCTCCAGCGCCCATGGATCAGAGATAAAGCGCCAATTAGAGACCGTCACTGGGGCAAAATACTAGCCACATAGTTAGCCAATCAGCATCGTAGAAATTAATCCCAGAAAGGTGCTTCTGAAATCATCCTTCTGGTAAATTCGGTTATTCCCGGTGGTTGATGTCAGACGGAATTGACATTGATGGCACGTGACAGTTTTCCTGTGATAAGTAGCTGATTCTGAAAAAAAGATGAACACATATTTAGCCAATGAAATGTACACACAGCAGTACATGCTTCACAACTTTTCTTCTTTTTTTTCATTTTAGTGGAAGCTGAGCTTCCCTTGCAAACGCAGTCAACACACACCACAGCGGAGATGCACCGCAGACGGATGCAGTGTATTTCCCCTGTTACGGCTAAAATACACTGCATCCGTCTGCGTTCCATCTCCACTTTGTCACGGCAAAAATTCAAATAGGATTCATTCAAGTCAATGTGTCAACTCCCACTGCATCCGTTCACTTGTGGTCCGGCTGCATGGCAACGCCGGCAAAACGCAAGTGATACGCAGCAATCCTATTTCTGATGGACGATGCAGCTGTGATGCGCACAGGGAAGAATGAGCAGTACAGGAAGTAGTGCCCGGGAACTATCAAAAAGAGCCGGTGACTTTCAAAATAAAACAAAGTGATGCAGCGGAGATGCACCGCGGATGGATGCAGTGTATTTCCCTCGTTAGAGCAGTCCCCACTCCCTGGCTGCCATTAAGTACCAGGACGAGATCCTCAGACCCATTGTGAGACCCATGCCTGTGCAGTGGGCCCTGGGTTCTTTCTAATGCAGGACAACGCCACCACAGACTGTCCAGGAGTTGACTGATCCTTTAATCCAAGTCTGGGAGGCGATCCCTCAGGAGAACATCTGCTGCCTCATCAGAAGCATGCCCAGGTATTGTAGAGAGGTCATAGAGACCAGTGGAGGTCACACACACTACTGAGCCTCATTCTGACTTGTCTTAAGGGATTTCTGCTAATGTTGAGTCAGCCTGCAATGTGATTTCCCACTTTTATTTTGAGTATGGTTCTGAATCCTTGGGATGATCATTTTGATTTACATTGATCATTTTTATGCTATTTTGTTCTCAACTATATAATGAATAAAGCAGTGTATTTCACAGAGCTTCTAGGGTGATATGAGTAGAAAGAAAGGGTCCCTATGGGTGCCACATACAAGGCCATACTCTAAAGAAAGTTTTCTATGTTCATGAGAAAGTTTCCCATGCGCACTAGAGACAAACCAATGCCTTACTACCTATCTTTCAGAGATCTGTAAGACTGGAGTGCCTTCAAATATTTTGTCATGCACAAAGGTGATAACAAACACAAAGATCGTTTTTCATGTTCAGGTGGCCAGATTGATCTCCAACATCATATTATGCACTGAGCAACATGAAAGAAAATGCTCCACCTTAAAATTTATGGTATTTGGCCATAGACTTTGTGAAAGGGGCACGTTGATTTATCATTATCATAGAAATTATGTATTATATCAACTGACTTCTGATCTCTGCATGTAACAGAGGAATATTGTGGTTGGTCAAACCCCTATGATGACTTACTGTAACCAACATAAGAAACACAAGAAGCAAACTGATCACATGTCACTTCAAATCAGTCTATCAAATCAAATCATACCATGAGGTGAGGTAAATCTGTTTGCATCATTCTGGTCACCAGTAGGGCCAAAATGAAAGTTTAATTTAACATGCTAATGTGACAGGCAATATTTAACGCATTTTGGCCCCAGAATGGAGGCCACTTGAGCACATGTTTTGGTTCCCAGGAAAGCAGCTTGTCACATTTTAAGCAGACAAAGGGGTGAATATGTGTGCTTTGCCACCAAGGAGGGCACTTCAGCACATTTTGGCTCCCAAAGGGCACTTTAGCTGGATTGGATCAGGGTGTCCTGTGACATTTATGGAGGAACACCATTCACCAAACCCTTCAGTGTGAGTCTGGTAAACTGGAGTCACTCAGGGTTTGTGTGTCATTCTTTAGGACAAATCTGGAAACAGGGGCTGCTGAAATACAGCCTGGAGGAACTCCTCACCTTTGTTTGGATAAATATATGTGTAAGTGTGAGCTTGACAAGCTTGCTAAGTGATGAGTGACAGTGTTGGCAGTGATCTCAGTTCCACTTTGATGGCAGCAGAAACTGGGCTCAGTGACAGGAGCATGATGAAGCTGAGCCCGTCTGTCTGATAATGTAAGGCAGCAAGTCTGGACATGCAGCTCGGATCAGAGCTGGAACTGAGCCACACTCTCTTTGGAGTCTCACAGTCCCTGGGAACCCCTGCCCCCACTGGTCCTCCAGAGTCTTACTCTTTTAGCCACAGGTCAGGGCCCAGCAGAGCTGCCCAGCATTTGGTTTTAGGTCCCAAACAACAGCCTTAATGAAGTATGTCTTTGGGCTTTAGACCACGAACAATCTGAGTTTGGCTTTATGTCCATAATATTAGTCCTCTTTTTTGCAGAGTGTTTTTTTTTTTTTTTGCATTACAAGATAGGTACCAATTTTGTCCATTTCAAAGCAACATCCTCCTGCCTGTAAAAAGTTGTCATGAACAAAGAAAGTCAAGTTAAAAACAAGATCTGCTCCACATTCATCTGCTTTCAAGAGTCACAAATGGTGCTTGTCATGCCCCTTACTTTATTGTTTAGAATCATTTTACCTGTGTTGTGTTACAGTGTCAGCTTGTTGCGTTTCCTTGCATTTACCTGGCTTAGTTTTCCTACCATAGAAATTGAAAGTGAACAACAGTGTATGAGTCAGGGAGTTCGCTACAGCAAGTTTGGTAGCTCAGTAGTTCCAAGTTTTTCCCTACTCCTACACGCTGAAGCAACGTCTGTAAGTATAAATGTTGTGAGGAGAAGCATTTATTTTAGAAGGGGCATTTTGTTTTGGGTGTATACATACGCTTACTGCTTTAAAAAAAAAGGTGGGGGGTATCAAAGTTCTACAATTCTACAATTCTACAATTTAATTTAGGGTACGCCTTTTTCCAAAGTGATATACAACATAAGCAAGAATTACGATTGGAAGGAAAAACCTTAATAAGTGTGACAAAGTACTTCAAGTTGACTGGCTGCAAGTGCTGCCATCTACTGCAAAAAAAGTGCTCCTTTCTTTTTCCAAAAATGCAGCCATTTGGGTAATTTCTAACAGTAACCACAACTAATAATTCAACTCCAACAACACTGTTTAACATTTAGCAACATTCATTATTCAGTGCTTAATATTCACTCAGAGCTACATCTGAGACCCTCTGGTTAATTCCACCCCTGAGGTGTCGAGGGTCAGGTTAAGTTCCTAAGTGTTCTCTGGAGTCTTCAGGCGTTAAGACGTAGCAAAAGGACTCTACAGATTGTATGGAATTGGGTAATTCATTCCACAATTTGGGAACAACAGAGGAGAAGAGTCTGGCTGGGGATTTAGAGTCACGCTGGGCTGAGAGCACGAGGCGTGGGCACAGCGGACGAGGGGGGGAGTAGACCTGGATGGGGGATTCTATCTATCTATCTATCTATCTATCTATCTATCTATCTATCTATCTAAAGGACAAATACTGGAATACTGGGGCCTCTGAGCTCTGAATTAACAGATGTCCAAACACCCAAATCATCAAAACAATGAAATAAAGAAAACCAAAACACATAAACAGAGCATGTGGCTACTTCACACCAAACAAAGACCATGCTGAATTTTAATGAAAATTAAAAAATTAGAAGCCTGTGTTCAAAGAATGTTAAGTTACTGATGGTTAAATACTTGAAAAGTTTTGCAGGGTCGGATTAAGTAACAGCTAATCTCTTCATTAGCTTGTGGATGAAATAACTCACTGTCACAAGACTCTGCTGTTAGTCATAAAGTTTGACAACAGGGAACAATTTATTTCCGAGAATCTTCCAAATGTGGCTCATAACTGATTGAACAATACCCTGGGTGTGACTGGATGAATTCAAGAACCAAATGAAAAGACTTTTCTTTCAAATTGATTCTCAGAAATAGGAATAGTGTATCCATGTTTGATGATGTGGTTACATGTTGATATTTTTTATTGATCTCATCTGCTTCACTCCACAGCTGGACCAGTTTTACAGGTTTGTGTATATTGGCAGACTCTCTGTCTCTGTTCTCTGAGTTGTTCATGTTTTCATGTCCCTGCTTTCTGTAATTATTGACATCCTGAGGTTCTCTGAACCACTGTGACACTCCCCTTGCCAAGAGAGTTTCGTAATAACGGAAAATTGCACACAAATGGATAAGAGTTTCTCCTTCCATGTCATGTCTGAGCAAGCTTTCTTAAGAAGATCTATTTTAACTTTTGTGGTGTCTGCTTTGTTTCCTCGGCCCCTGGGGACCCATAAACAGACACCCTTTTTTTAAAGTTCTGGGACTAAATCATTCATCCAGAGCCCTCGACTTCTCTGTCTTGCATGATACAACACAATTCATTATGAACAGTTTTTAGTGATTAGGAAGTTGGGCAAGAGGACATTTATGCACACAACTTGTGAGCTCTTTCTTGAAGATTTTAAAGCTGAAGACACATTACTGTCGTCTCCCAGAAGATTCTTTACCACAAGTTAAACTGGGCAGGATCACAGTAACTAGCTCTCACTTATAAGCATTTTCTACCTTGTTCCTCGCCACAGTCATGCCTGTGCCTCAAAGGCAGATGTGGTTGAGCATCAGTGGCAGCTGGGCAACAGAGGGCGCTGCTCTTTCTTGTGGAGAGTGATTTTTTTCTTTATTTTATTTTAAAAAATATTAACAAAATAAACGTATGTAAATATGACACACATACAGAAATTGTATTAATACATTCATTAATGCTCATTAAAATGTGCAAAACAAGCTTTAGGCTGGTTATCTGTAACTTATAGGCGTTGCAAAAAGCATTCACAGAGCAAGGACAAATAGCTGATAAGAGACTAATTCTTGGGTAAGTAGGTGGATATCAATGTGAATTTGAAATCAGTGTTGACGAAAATAGCACCCGAAGGACTCTTCTGAAATCATCTGAGTACATTTGGTTTCTCTGAGAAGCTGAAGTCTGACAGTGATGGGCAGGGCCGGACTGGGAGACTTTTCAGGCCAGGAGTCACTCATTCAGCAGGCCACTCTGCCCACACACACACATTCACACTTCAACTCATATGCATTGACACACACGCAGACACACACACACACACACACACACACACACACACACACACACACACACACACACACACACACACATTCAGACCACTGTACATTACTTCAGCATCTGCAGCATCATCATCAGGTTTTGCATTATGTCACTCAGAAACCAAAGGCCGGGTCATGCTGTGCTTGTAGCAGATCATCAGTGGCTGTGATTGCTATTGGCATGCCTGTAACAAGAGTGTGTGTGTGCGTGTGTGTGTGACCCACCGAAACCCCATTCTCTCACCCAATTTGGCACAGCACCACCTAAGAATATTTTTCAGCAGTTGAACATGTAATATTTTGTTCAATTGTGTGCTGTTTTCTTACCATTGCTGATTGAGATGAAGCAGCTGAATACAGAAATTTCTCACTGAAGGCAAGGGGACAGAAATGTTCCAGCAGGTCTAACAGAAACATTTTGATGTCACACATATTTACAGTGAGTATCTGCTGTTCTCATGATGTTTCCAGGCCACATGCTGTATTGTGTTACGGGAAGTGTTCAATACACACGTCACACTACCTCCTCTGCCTCTGTGAAAGTTTCTCTCCTGACCACAACACTGAAGCAGAAAATGAAGTGTCATCAGTTCAAGAACTTATATTTGTTTATGAGTGTCACAGTGAGAGCAGCATGCAGTGAGATCTGTGTGGGCTGTTCAGTGGGTCATTGAAATTCAACTCGTGGGCTTATGGTGTGAGGTGAAGGCGTAAAGGTAAAGCCCCTGTTCCTCTTGTTCAAAGTTCA
>RPOG01002451.1:0-92850 GCA_008086565.1 Thalassoma bifasciatum
AGCACGTCACTCACTGATAGCCAACACGACAGTTACAGAAATCCATCACTGCATCTTTTCAGACTGATTTTCACTGTAAAGTCTCAGTAACACAGACACAAGTTGTGACATACTGAGATGTAACCTGCTGCAGGTGTGCTTTCGTCGTTCTGCAGACGTATCCAGAGCTTCCTCTAAGAGAACTACTGTCGAGACATTCAGCCCCCCGATTGGAGCAGTCCTGAAATCTGAACGCATGGCTCAACAAAATACAGAAGTTTGAAACTGGTTGTCTTCTTCAGAGTCTGTCAAGATCCCAGGAGAGAGCCGACGCTTCCGGCTGAAATGAAGCTCTCCGTGGTTCCTCCTCCCGTGTCACTTCAGGTGCTTCCTCAGCATCGACGACTCGAAAAGAAAAAGACCTTCCAGAGAAGCAGTACCAGCTTTTGAAAGGTCCAACCAACAAGAATTGTGTACCAGAGTTTATATTCCCTGAACTTTGACATTAGTTTCCCTGACTCTGGGATGACGCTGTTCTAAAGGGAGGCCGTCTTTCCGTCAGCCGTCCTGGCCTCTTACGTGCTCCTGTAGGTCTTAATGATGTCTTTGATCTGCCGTCTGCAGATGGGACAGCAGGCGTTGGACATCTTCTTGAGTTTGAGGCCACAGGTGTAGCACAGACACATGTGTCCGCAGGCGTAGATGACCGTGTCCACCATGTTCTCGTAGCAGATCGAGCACTCGTCCAGCCAAGGCCCACGGCCTGATGGGAAGGTGGGTGACTTGGGGAGGCTGACAGGTGAGTTTGGAGTTGTTCCTGTAGGGAAAACAAAACAAAAAAATTATTATTAAAAATGTATTGTTTATCTATTTTTAATGATCTAACTGTTTGCTCAGGCTGCTCAATGATTTATTACTTTTATCTTAGACTCTCACAATCCTTTTACTTTCCTCACCTGATGCGATGATGTCATTTTATTCGTCATTTCATTCCATGTATTACTCTATCTTTTGATGTTGTCTATACTGTATCACGCTGGTTCATCACTTGTCTTCCTCTTAAATAACTGTCTTCTTCATTCTTCGCCATGTTGTTAACTGTTAAAGCACTTTGTGAACATTTGTTTTGAAAGGTGCTTTATCAATAAAATTATTATTCTGTAACAGAACAAGTTTGTCTTGAGGTTTCCTACAGGTAGCTGAGATATTTTTACTCCCTGGTGCATGAGTTTTGTGGTCATCTGTGTCTTTTATGTATTTTACTACATTTATGTGCTTGATTTTATTACTTTTATTATTTTATTTATGGCATCATTTTAGTTTTGTGCACTTATTCAATTACTTATTGCTCACTTTTATATGGAAAGGTTTGTTTTATTGTTTTTTTGACTATGTACAGCACTTTGGAGACATTTGTATCAATTTATAAGACAAGTAATGTGTATATATGTGTGTACACATATGTTTATGAGTATATACAGTACAGGCCAAAAGTTTGGACACACTTTCTCATTCAATGCATTTTCTTTGTTTTCATGATTATTTACACTGTAGATTCTCACTGAAGGCATCAAAACTATGAATGAACACGTGAAGTTATGTACTTAACAAAAAAAGTTAAAATAACTGAAAACACATTTTATATTCTAGTTTCTTCAAAATAACCACCCTTTACTCTGATTACTGCTTTGTATACTTTTGGCATTCTTCAAAAGGTCGTCACCTGAAATGGTTTTCTCTTCACAGCTCTGTCTTATCAGGGTTAATTAGTGGAAATTCTTGCTTTATCAATGGGGTTGGGACCATCAGTTGTGTTGTGCAGAAGTCAGGTTAATACACAGCCAACAGCCCTATTGGACAACTGTTAAAATTCATATCAGAGCAAGAACCAATCAGCTAACTAAAGAAAAACAAGTGGCTATCATTACTTTGAGAAATGAAGGTCAGTCAGTCTGGAAAATTGCAAAAACTTTAATGAGAACGAGAAGGTGTGTCCAAAACTTTGGCCTGTACTGTATGTATGAGTATGGATATATGTGTATATGACCATACAGGTGTATGCATGGGCATAAATATGTCTATATGTGTATATAATATTCATATTTAGTCAAAGGGGTGAGACTAAATAAGCTATGCTTCTACTCACTCCTTTTCGAATAAGTCGTTTCTTTCATTCTTTTACTTAATTATATGCTGAAATATTGTTTTGCTTCCTAAAATTTTCATTTATATGTCATATTGTGAAAAATTGTTAGGTAGCTGTTAGGAAAGAAAAAAAAACTGCTTCTACAAACTTCACAAGTGGAAATAATGATGCCTAAGTGAAGCAGTGACATCACACTGACTAAGTCAACATGAGGGGGAGTTTAGTGTTGTCCTCAACTTTCTCAAAGAACAACACACTACAACTAGACTGCTTTGTAACACAACAGCACGTGCCCAACGTTTCGCTACTTCCAGCTGCAGTTGCAGCATCAGGGGGACAATGAAGTGCCGGCCATTGTTCCTAACTGCTGCAGGATGACATCTGCTACTGTCCTATAATGGCTTCCCCTCAGTTCCCTGTGGGGTGATTGATTCTCTTCTCCAGCAGCAGTAGCTTCCTCTCTGGGTGTACCTACCCCCGGCTGAGCTGCAGTAAGCGGCGGAGCACAGACCTCCGTTCAGCACCGGATCAGAGCTGCCGCTGCCCAAGGCGCTGGGGGTGTGTGGAGAGGAGGAGGGGGAGCTGGGGTTGGATGTAGCACGCTGATCTCCCAGATGAGTAGAACCTAGTTGGGACAGAAAAAAACAAAGTCGTCTCACTTAATAAGAAGTTGAATTCCTCATCTGCAAGTCGAGAAGAAACAAATCAGGAAGTTCTGATTTCTGTGAAGTAATAAAGCACTTTGGCTCTTTACTCTGGCACCACAAAGACACAGTACCATGCAGCAAATATTTCTCCTCACTGTCAGCGTTTTCTGCTCGGCCCTGTAGTGCATTCTGTTGACTTCACAACAAACAATGAGCTGGAGCAGGATTAGCTTATTTTTTACTTCAGGGATCATGTTTCTGGAGAGAGCACTTTTAATTTGTGAGAGCATCAGTGTGTAAAACAAACACATATCCATCAATGGCAGGCAGAGCTCTTCCCTCATTTCTTTTTTTGGTTAAGTGCATTTCAAAACAAAGCAGGCATCCTCCATTCTTTCCATATCCTATATTTACACTACGGACGGCAGGAACACATGGGAATTCCAGGAACAAGGGGGACACACGTTGAAATGCCAAAGATTCCTCAAAAGACAGCTCAGTCTGACCAACATGCTTTCAACTCTGAGGAGCTTTTCAGCCTGTTTTAGATCCACTGGTTTGTTCTATGAATGAAAAGCCATGATAAACCAAAGGAAACACAAAAACAAAACATTTATCTCCTCAACCACCAAGAATTTCACTCAAGAGTATATTACCAGTAGTGTTATATACTTGTTTCTGGTTGGTTTTTAGAACAACAGCTCTTGACTCTGAATAGTTAAAGCAATGCTGGGTGACACACCTAATAACACACATCATATCAAATCACTCCATTGAAGGAGTCTAACACATTTTCTTAGACCCAGCTCATTCCTCGCTTCCTATTGACAGCTTAGCACAGAAGTTAGTTTCTGATAACGTTGTAAATAATTGGTAGCTGTATGAACAAATCCTCTTGAAATTGAGAAAGTCTTAAGACCAACACTTCATGTTTTAAGCAGGATAATAGGTTGAGGTCTGATAGGCTAGGTGCTATGTGATAGGTTTTTGTCTCGACCTGTCTTAATTCTCTTTCACCTAATCTTATCACCAAACTTTGTCCCTGACACAACAGAAAGGTTATCAGAATAAACTATTTGCCATCGAAAAAGCTGCAAGGATACATTCAAGAATACATTAAAGAGACAGTGTGTAGTGATTGAATGAACAGTGTAATATTCAAAAGTGAGATGTGTAGTGTTCAAAGATGCAGTGTGTAGAGCTTAAAAGTGCAATTTGACAAATTTAAAGGTACAGTGTGTATTTTTCAGAGGAAGAGGATGTGATATTGTAAGATGCAATGTGACATGTAAGATGCAGAGTTTGACTTTTTGAACAGGTTCACAATATAGTATTAAAATATGCAGGATGTACAGTTGTGCTCATGAGTTGACGAGTGAAGGTTCTGGAGTGGCCATCTCAAACCTACAGTTCATGCAAGACAGCCCAAGAATTTACAGGAACTGGAAGCTTTTTGTCAAGAAGAATTGGCAGTTTAACCATTTGAGAAAATAAAGACCCTCATCCACAACAACCACAGACGACTTCAAGCTGTCAATGATGTAAAGGGGGGTAATACATGGTAAAAGGGAGTGTGAAGAAGTGGGGAATGTAAACTTTTGATCAGTGTCATTTTGGTAGTTTCTGGTGTCATTATGATTTAAAAGAGGAAACACAGCTGTTTGTTAATAAATGGCTTCACCCAACCACTAACCATGAGTTAAAGAAAAGTTTTTGGAGAACTCGTATTCTCTGAATAATGGCCAAGAAATCATAAATTCTGCCAGGGTATGTGAACTTATGAGTGCAACTGTAGTCATTAAAGGTACAGTGTGTATTATTAAAAGGTAGAGTGTGTTAGAGTGCAGTGTGTAGTAACAACAGGTACAGTTTGTAACATTCAAATGTGAAGTCTGCAGTGTTCAAAGATGTTGTATGTTGTAATCAAAAGTAGAGTATGTAGTAATTAAAGGTCCAGTGTATGGTCATTAAAGGCACAGTGTGTCGTAACAAAAGGTGCTGTTAATAGTTCTTGTATATGTATAATGTATCGTGTAATTTTTGAGTATATTGTGTAGATTTTACAGATTCATTTTTTTGTACTTAAAGATTATGTTTCTATTTTTTAAAGGTACAGTGTGTGCTGTTTTAAAGTACAGTTTGCAGAATTTCAAGTAAAGTATTTAGTTTTCATATATAATGCAGTGTATTTTGAAATACTTCACTCTATTATTGTTTGACTGTTTTCCTGTCTAATCTGCCCCTTTGGCTGGTTATCTTTTTTTCCCCCTAAAAGCAACTTTTGAACATCAAGTAGTATAAATGCTGTTTTGTATAATACTTCATTCAATGCTGGGCAGGCAGTGTGTAATACCAATAATCTCATGGTATTCCGTCTCATTCAAAATAAGTTCACTTTCAAAAGTATTGCAGAGACACCAATACACCCAGCAAATTAAGATGCAAATGAGCTGCCCTATAGAGCAACCATATAATCATCAGCAAAGAATTCCCATCAAATGCTTTGCTGCTTCCCAACATAAACGCTGATTACTTTAATTACCTTCCCTCCAGCTCGCTGTCAAAAATAGCACAACAACAGCAGCAGCAGCACAGATCAGCTGCTGCGAGCACGGGTCACAATCCTATTTCAGGAGCACTTTTATCAGAAAGCTGCTCCCCGCTGCGGTCAGTGTTTCAGAGGATGGGCTCGTGTCTGTTCTAAAGGACAGCTGACGTAGCGAGGGAGGAGAAGTGAGAGCGGAGTCATCTGTTGTGGCAGAGCTGCAGTCAACACTGACCGGTAACATCATGATGACAGTTCCACTCTTACCAATGTCCCAGCAGTCTGCCAGACCACATCTCTGCTGCCATCTGCACAGGCAGCTCAGTCAATCCATCTGATTCCCCCGGACACCAGACAGAGGATGATTTCATGTAAGAGCCAAACCAATGATGGCTCATTGGTATTTAAAGAGCCCGGCCTATAAAAGACAGGTCATAAAGACTGACAGAGCCGCTGCCACAGTTGGTGGGTCCTCGTGTCACTCGTGGGACTCGGGATCAGCAGCTGTTTGATGTGATATTTTCAGGACCAGAGGGGTTAGACAGGAATCTCTTTTGTTTGCATACCGGGGTTACCCTGGTGCTCCCAAGCTCTTTGGCGCCTGAAGTGTGCATGTTTCTTGCTGTATGTACAGTGTCTTTAATGTGATGTAAGAGGTCACCTGGAGCACCGGGTGTGTGCAGAGAAGGGCACCCCACACAGAGTGACACTGGATATCCTGGTGGATTGCATGACCAGGTTTACAAGCCACAAATATGAGCATACCTACATGGGGTGAATGATAGTAAACACTGCTCATAGATGGCATCTTCATCACCATTAACTTGCAAGCGACTGTAACTGCTGTAATTTATTTTAAAACACTAGAAAACACCTTGCTCAAGTTTCATTGAGATTATTTTTTAGCACAGCTCTGAAAAAAAAATCATAAAATCCATGCAATTAAATCTTTTTGAAGATGAAGGATGTACACATTTTGTGACTAATACAAATGAAGAGAATTTGAGGATGAGTCACTTTTCCCTGTCATACTGATTTTAAAAGGTGTAAATTACCTATCATTGCTCCAGGGGTCATGGGGCTTTAGGTCAAAGCACCATGCACAGAGTTATCATTTGTGCTGCATTAGTTGCTGATTTAACTCTTGGTCATAACCCCCAGGTACACCTCAGCCCTCAGTCTCAATTCAACACATTTCCTCTCTTTTCAGACCTCTTTCTCAATAAAAAGTGGTCAGAAGAAGCAAAAATGGCTCAAAACAAGATGTATTCAATATGAGATTTACTGACCGAATTACAAGCCTGTTTAAAAAAAGTAGGGGTATTATGTAAAATACAACTTAAATGAGAAAGCAGTGTTTCCAACTCCTCAGTAAGGAAAATTGTCATTAAAATTCGTAGTTGTCACCAAATTATTTTTTTTAAATTCACAATATGTATGTGTGATTATAAAGGATGCTGAATGAGAGAAGGATAACACCATTGGAAAGACAAAAACTGGGTAGGACAACACCTGTCATGTGTTTAGAACTGCACACTTGCACATACAATGTTTATTTGCAGTCTGCATCTAGAAGTGGTCAAAACACGATAAACTGCCCTTCTGGGAGCCAAAACATGTTGTTAGCCTAATAGTATGTTAAATTATGTCCTATTTCTAAGTTTTCAGAAAAGCAGAAAAAAACATTTTTATGCATATACATTATGTTTCACAACTAGACATGGTGAGTATAATAAATATATAAACAAGGGCAAAAAATAAACCTCTATGTTTATAGTACCTATAATATAATCAGTAACTTATTTTTTTTCATTTAATTTCTTTGACCACAGAAATTATTCCAGGGTGCCCACAAAATAATAATGTAAATGTCAATAACAAATGACTTAGGCCAGTGATCCCCAACCTGTGGGCAGTGGCCCCCAGGTGGGCCGCAAAGATATTGGAACTGGGCCGCCAAGTTATGTTCAGAATAGTCTGAATTTCAATGAAGGGTAATTATTTAATGATACAAATGTACAGAATATAATATTGAAAATGTATTAAACTCAGTTATGTTTATTAGGATATTTAATATTTTCAAACATGTACAGGCAAAATCCTTTAAGAAGGCACATTAAGCCCAATATGTAGCATGACCACAAATTTAACAAGGCCCTGAAATGTATTTTTTTTTTTAAAAAAGAGGTAAAACCTGAAATGTAATAAAACATATGATGTATTACCCAAAAATGTAATCATCAACCCAAAATTGGACAAGTTGTTACATTGTGGGCAAATGGTTATTACGTTTTGGTCTCAGCATCTGTTGCATTATTGACCACTTATTACATTTTGGGTTTTATTCCCTTTATTTCTTAAATTTTGGGTATTTGTACCAAATCTAGGACAAACAAGGCATTATTATTATACAGCCTCCATACTTATTTGGTTGGAGGTGGGCCGTGAAAATTTTTGAGACTTGAAAGTGGGCCCTGAGTTGGAAAAGGTTGGGAACCACTGACTTAGGCAATGATGCTTTTGAGCTAACGATGTGCTAAAGTGTCCTCTTAGGAGGTAAAACAGGCACTATTTATCCCCCTAGTTTTTTTTTTTTTTTTTTAATTTTGCCCCTGACCTTCAAAATGACTGTGCACGCCACTGCTTTAAGCCACACATAACATTCAACACATTCTTACACTGATGTCAGAGGCTTCTGTGTTAAGTCCCATCAGTGTTAAATGATCACAATCACATGCTCGTTCACACTGCTGCTATGCCAACAGGAGCATCTCTGGGTTCACCATCTTGCCAAAGGACATTTAACCCATGAGTCTTGGAGAAATGTTTTCATGAAGTTCAAAACTTAATAATATGAAGAAGTTTTTCTCCAAACTTCCTTAAGTACAAGTATGAAATGATCTCAGTCAGGAGGATCCAGTGTGAGCTTTCTAAGTGAGATATTCAACACACTGATCCTCTTAAACAGATCAAACTGGGGTTTTCATCGTCGGACAGTGAAAGGGGATGAAAGAAAACTGCTGTGATTATGGTCACATCATGCCGTGTAAAGACGATATACGTGAGTGTTTAGACTCAGATTAAAGCCGTCGTGCTGTTAGTGTTGATAGGTCAACCCCTGTGTGCGGCTGCACTTGTCATAATTTCACCTCTTACCCGATTACTTGACCCACAGAGGTTTCCCTGTGGAACTAAATCCTTATTCCCTCAGTGTCTCCCCTCCCCTCTGTCCATCTCTCCCTCTTAATCCCTCTGGCAGGCGGGCACCTCCCATGGCGGGCAGCTGAAGCAGGATCTACAGTGCCCAGCCCTGATCCCGCCTGCTCTCCACTAGATTAAAGCGACCTGTGTGAACAGCTGTGAGGACTGTCTGCCTCTCCGCAACCACATCTCTGCTGCTATCTGTCCATCCAGCTATCTATCCATCCATCTTTGGCACATACATCTATGGGGAGAACCTCCTCCACTGAAGCATGGGAGGTATGCTGAGTATGTGAGGAGGGAGGTGGGTGCGGCCTAGGAGGACGGAGGAGGAGGTCAACTGTTTGGAGCTTAGTGTTTACTCCGACAAACTTTTGACATCCCAACCTAAAGAGAGGGGAAAAGGTGAAATCTCCAGGTCTCTTTATAGACGTATAAATCAACAGGAATAAAAAAGAAAGAAGGAAGGGGGAAGGACAAATAGTTTACATTAACTGCTCCTCTGTGAAACGCTAAACCCAAACACAAGCCATTAGACACTGGGCGGTTGTTAATCTAAGCAGAGACTCTCTTGTCGTGAGGTACTATCAGGACAAATGTGCACTTAGGCTTGTTTTTGTCTGCCAGTGTTTAGATTGGATGAGAGGAAAACAGTCAGAAGGTAGTAGTTTGAGGCCCCGGCGTGCCACGCTGCTTAAAATGTTAATGGTCTCTTTTTTATTCTGCGCTCGAGATGTAATCTTTAGAGACAAAAGAGCTGTTTTGAAGGAGGACACGGTCATACATCCCCGAGTTGTTTATCTATCTATCTACATCAGGTGTAGTGAGGGGAGCATACACCTCCATACATATGTATGAACACATATTGATGTCTGTGCCGACACCACATTCAAAAATACAGATTCAGAAGAAACTTAAGAGACCAACTCTGAAATAAAAGTTGAGCAGTAATGTTTGGGCTCTCTTTCAACACTCTGCATCTTTTGATTGTAAAGATCACAGACAGGAAATGCAGACTCTTCACATCCTACTGCTCCATACACAAGAGTCTCAGTCTCAGTCTCAGCCACAGTCGAATGTGGACGTCTGTTTATCTGTAGCACAACAATTCAAAAAAAGAAAAGAAAAAAAAAAATCAATTTTGACCGAAAAAGAGCAGTTTCATTTTGATCATGAATAAAAAAACCCTCAAAACCTAGTTAATCAAACAGCTTTGCTACAGGTTTGTCACATTAAGACTCTGTCAACAGAACATTAGGAAAAGTTTCAGAAATTAATAAGAAGTAGAAGCAAATACACACCTGATCAAAATTTTTATACAAGTTGAAAAACTGTTTCCAATTTGTGGAAAGCAATAGTCAGTTTGTCAGCTGCTCAAAAATTTATAACAGAACACAGCTCAAAAAAAAAAAAAAAGAAGGAAAATCACCCCCAAAATAGAAATTAGAATTTCAATAAGGACTCAGTAAAGTTGGGCTCAACCATTCTTTTCATACTTAGTCTTGTCTTGTTCTTGTTATATATCACTTCAAGGATTCATTCTAGCATGCTTGACAGTGAAAATGGCTTCACAGAGGTCATCCACTGTCTGGAAGTGATGTACATTTTTGTTAACTTTCCTCTTCAGCCATCACGTAATGTTATCAATGTTATTTAGATCAGGGGAACACTCAGGACGCTTCAAAAGAGTGAGGTTAATCCTCTGCAGCCTAGTACTGTTGAAAAACCCAGTCATTAACACTCAGACCAGGGCCCTCAGTCATGAAGGACGCCCCATGCAACATCTCCACATAACCAGCCCCCTTTTGAAACACCTGCACAACCATCAGCTCGCTTGTTCCATGGAAGGAAAAAGCAGATCATGATGCCCCCCCTCCACTGTGTGCCAAGAAAACATCTCAGTGGGATCTCTTTGTGATGACAGTAACGTTACACAATTTTTTCTCCTCAGAGAATCAAACCTTTTTCCACCTTCTATTGCCCCATGTTTGCTGCTCTCTGTCAAAGTCCAAACAGGAAATTTAGTGGCTTTGAAGGAGACGAGGCCTTTGAGGAGGTGTTTGTTCTTAAACCTTGTCTCTCTCAGACACTGTCTGATAGTTATTGGGCTGCAGTCGACACCAGTAGTGGCCTTAATCAAGGTCAAGGATCGTCCTGTGTCTTGATGGACAGCCAATCAGATTCTCTGGCTCAGCACTGGTGAATTATTTTTGGGTCTACCACTTGACTTTTTTGATCCATAACCCTCAGGATCTTTGAAAAATTTCAAAATGTCTGTCTTACTGCGTCCAACCTCAGCAGTGATGGCATTGCGTGGTTAGAGGTCTTGTTTATGCAGCTCGACAATATGACCACGTTCAGAGAGAGAAAGTTTTTTAGCCTTTGCCATCAGGAGGTCATGACAGTGAGAAGACTGTGGCCTTGAACTTTGATCAGCTGATGAACAGACTATTTCACTTTAATTGTTCTGAGCAATAAATTGTTTACTCGTTATAATATTTTTAATCTCACTCCTGTTTTTTTTTTCTTCAATTTGAAACTCTCCAATAAATAACATAAATTAATGCAATTTTTCATCTGATATGCATACTTTGATCAGGTGTGTATGTATCCATCAAAGGTGAATTAAGGTGTAGGAAAACTATGAGTTTTATTGTTCATGTTAGCGCTATGAGAAAAAGATGATTTTAAAACTCATCTTTCATCACCAATGTATCATTTCCCTGTGTTTACCTATCAGACAGAAATAAATGTGAGTGAAAAAAAGAAAAAGACTCGTCATAAGCATATAAAAAATGTAAATTAAAACAAAAACAAACAAAATAAATAAAAGATTGGAAAACAAAGAGGAGAAGACTGCAGCTAAGATGACAGAAGTTAAGAAGAGGAGGAGAGAGGAGGCAGGCAGCTGCTGTACGTGAAGAGGTAGGCGGTGAGAGGTTTGACTCCAGAACAAACGTGCTGACATTTTAATGGACTCTATAATACATGTGAAGTGGGTCACTGAATAGGTGTCCTATTTCAACGCCACGAGACACAAGATCCCCTCAATCCTTCTTTCTCAGCTGTCAGCTCATACAATCACACCAATGGAAGATATTCGGAGGATATAGGAAAGTAATTTTGTGATGTTTTGTGTGTTTCTGTGGGAATGAGTGTGTGAAGTGTCTTGGCGCGGAGAGTTAAAAAGAAAACAAATACTGTCACTTTTCTTTATGTCAGACTCCTTCACCATCAGACACAGAGCTGTGATTGCTGCTGACGTCCTGATGAGAGTTATTTCATCCATCCGTCAGACCAAGATTTCAAAAACAAATACTAATAAAAAATACAACTATACTCTTCTTCATAATGACCAAAAAAGACTCAGTTATTGTGAAAGTTTCTGCACATTATTTCCTAGAAGAAAATTCTCTGTTACTGTTTGGTTTTGTTAGTTTGTTAATGTCCTTTATGGTTGCTGGTGTTTCCTGGTTTAACCGTTCCACTGCAACTGGTTTCCGTTACATTTATTGGTACTTGCTATTGGTACCTTTTTTGTTTTGATAAATAACTTCAATTAACCAGAAACAGTGGCTTTTTGTAACAGTCCTTTTCCAAATCTAGCTGGGTCGTAAGACTAAGTATGGGTGATAAAACTAGATGTTCCAATTTCCTTAGACCAACAGAAGTTTCAGCCACAACTGCCAGAAACATTGTTTAGAATGCAAAGGAAAACCCACAAATAACTTCAGCTGAATTATAACCAGTTGAAAGAATGTGGTCTAGCTGTTTCAAGATGCACAATATGGAGGCACTTGAAGAAAAATGGGCTGCATGGTCAAGCTGCCAAAAGAAAGCCATTTCTATGCAACAAAGTATCCCACTTACAATAGCCAAACCGCACAGAGACAAGCCTCAAAACTTCTGGAACAAAGCCATTTGGAGTGATGAGACCAAAACTGAACTTCATTCAGGAACACTCTCGTCACAGATTTGAACCATTTATTGCCAAAATGGTAATACAGTTAAAGTTGGCGTTACAGCTCTGGTTTCAGAGTACTCCCTAGGTTAGCCAGGCAGCCTGCTTGGGCTTTCCAGGGAGTGCAAAGCAGATCCCCCCCCTGGGGAACAAGACGCATACTTTATACGTGAATATGATACATTAATATTATACATGTATACAGACTTAACAGGAGGAGGCTGGGGTGGAGGAGGTTACTTCGATTGCAGCAGAGAATGGTGCATCGGAGCAGCAGGACTCGTTGTGAATGGAGGGTGTTTAAATACACCGCCTTATTCCTACGATGAACTTTGATTGGTTGAGTGGGGTGGAGAGATGTGATTCGAACATCTGCCTGTCAACTGGTAACAGCTGGGCGCATGACTTCCGTGTCCTGCATGAACTAACGCGAGCTTCATTTTTTGGCCACAACCATAGGCGTCACATTCAGAGAGGAGTCAACAAGCCCTATGATGAAAGTTATACCATTCTTACTGCGAAACATGGTGGTGGTGGATCACTGATGTTTTGGGGATGTGTGAGCTACAAAGGCTCAGGAAAATTGGTCAAAATTGATGGAATGATGAACGGAACATGTTATCAGAAAATACTACAGGAAAATTTGCATTCATCAGCCCAGAAGCTGTGCATGACACACATTTGGACATTCCAATATGACAACGATCCAAAAAACAAGGCCAAGTGGACCTGCCATTGGCTACAGCAGAATAAAGTGAAGGTTCTGGAGTGGCCATCTCAGTCTCCTGACCTCAATATCATTGAGCCACTCTCAGGGGATCTCAAACCTGCAGTTCATGCAATACGGCTCAATAATTTTCAGGCACTGAAGGTTTTTTCCCCAAAGAGAATGGGCAGTTTTACCATTTGTGAAGATAAAGGCCCTCATCCACACCTTAAAGGGGCAATACATGGTATTAAGAACTGGGGTATATATTTTTGATCAGGGTTCTTTTGGAAGTTTCTGTTGTCTTTATGGTCTAAAAAGAGTAAACACATTTGTTTGTTAATAAATGGCTTCACCCAACTACTAACCATAAGTGTAAGAAAAGTTTTAGTGTTATCATTTATATTCTCTGAAAAATGGCCAAGAAATCATAAATTCTGCCAGGGTGTGTAAACTTATTAGCACATCTTATTCTAGTGTAGATGGCAGCTCTCTGAGCACTTGGTTATGCCGCCAAGTATAGCCCCTTTGGGTGAGACTTGGAGTGCACCCAGATTGAATGTGCTTTGGGTGGGAAGGTGGGAAAGAAGGTGGGATCTTCTCACAGGATTTTCAAACAGGAAAAGCAGTAGAAGAGGAATGCATGTATAGCTTTTATGTTTTCATATCTTGTGTAAAACAGGACATGATACTTTGTAACAGTTGATCAAAGATGCCTGGGGTTAATGTTTGACTGTACTAACAGAATAAGCATTAGCATAGTAACATAATAACATCTCTCTATGGGAGAAGGAATGTTTTTTTTTTCCTGAGTCAAGTCTCAACCGATCCAACCATTAAAAAGACTCCAGGTGCAAAGTCTATTCGCTTGTGGGAGAAGTCAATGTGAGCTGAATTCAAAGACTTGTTTTTTGATACTGAAGTGACTCAGAAGTGAACATCATACTCCTTTTTCAAAAGCTGCATCTTTGTTGACTGATGGTGTTCTGAGGCTGCTTTTCAGCCACACAAACTAAAATTCAGAGGACTAGAATACGAAACCATGAAATAAAAGAGAAAACTGGGAAAAAAAAACCCTTAAAAATGAGATCACAGTTTTAAATAATCGAGTCTTTTAAATGTAAAGAATACATCCAAGGCGTACATAATTAAATGTGTCTTTCTCGTACCCTTTTGGCAAATATTTTCTCTTAACTCTTAATGAGCCATTCAGGCATCATTTTTTTCTCTTAAATTCTTGAAATAAGACATTGGTTCAAGACTCGTCAGATGAATGTGCCTCAAATTAAGTCAAATTTAGCTAAAAGAATACATCAACACATGCTTACAGTTAAGTGTTTGCACTGTTTTGTCCCATCATTGTGTCGTTTTAAATGTTTTCATATCATAACAAAAGGTCCATCTACCTGCATTCATTAACTTACAAATTAGCTTCTGTTGTTGACAAAAACAGCAACGTTCAGTTTATCCCAAAATCAATCTGAACAGTTTTAGACTGAGCTACATTCTGACAGTTCAGACATAGACGAACAAAAAAGTTGATAAGGGTGGAAATACAGTCTTTGTCCTGGAGCCACTTGTTTTTCTGTTAGTCATCCATCCAGCATGTTTGTTTGTTTCACGCCTGTGGGCTTAAATGCCAAACAGAAACTGACTTTTAGTCTTCTCCTTGAGGTTAAATTGAAGGTGTCCTGCTGAGACGGTGACCACTAACAGAGTCAAAGTTGCTGTTTCCCACACATGGATGCAGCCGAGCGTGCAGGCAACATGATACGAGTACAGAGAGCGAGAAGAGAGCCAGACGAGAAGCTGGGAATCGAGGGACAAAGAGCGCTCAAACGTGTCTGTAAACATTTCAAATGTATGTCAGTACTTCACAAAGAAGACTGTATCCATGTGCTTGTCCATGTGTAATAGACCTGTACATTATATATTTGAGGTCAGATTTAATAACGCTATCGTTGATGATGTGAATGAGGTCAAGTACTTTGGCATCATCCTGGATAAGAATCAAATGTTTGATGGTCAGTTTAAGTACATTTGCAAGGTCAAAGCAAATCTTCACTGCTTCCATTTGATCAGAAAGAACCTGTCACATCAAGCTGCAAAACTGTACATGCATGCAATGATTTTTTTTCGGTAACAGGCTTCTCCAACTACATTAAAACCCATAACCTTAATGTACAAACAGGCAATAAAATCCATGGATTGGAAACCAATGAGATGGTTTCTCTCACTATTTTAATTATTCTATCATTTCAAAAGCCTCATGTGGACAAATGTTGCAAATTAGCACATGCTAAAACACTCAAACAATGCATCTGGTTTGTCCAATGTTATTGCGATGTCCACATCAAATAAACAATAGAATAAAATAAATCAGATATCTAACACTTCAGTAAGAATCAAGGGTGCAGAAAACACATTGGTTTATCTCTGAACAGATTCAAAAGAGAAAGGCAGGGATTTTAATTTACAATTATGACCTTCTTATTACTTTCCTGCCTTAAGCACTAATGGAAGTAATGCAGTATTGATTTTATCCTCCACCATTAACCTGTCTGAGCACTCCAGGCTGACCTGAGCTAACCTCATGTTTCTGTTTGAGTGTGTCTGTTCCAATTAGAGAGCTCCATTACTTTGTGCTTTGTTTGAAGCAAGGGGCCTCTGTGATAATGGCTTTATCTCACATCCTGAAGAGCAGGAGTCCAGCGGGAGAGTCCAGCTTTCAGCTTTAACATCCCTCACTTCAGGTAGAAAGAACGTCTCGAATCGGGCTGAAAGCTAAAACGCTCTCCAGTCAACACAAAGTCATAGATCACAGGTTGTACGAGCGAGATAAGAGCTGCTTCCTGATTGGAAGCAGCTGGTAAATATAAAGATGATTCACACCTCAGTGGGACTTCCAAGATCTGCTCCGATAAGGAGACGTGCCTGCGACCGCTTTCATTGTTCTGCTGTTCCTGTTTTGTTATGCTGTCAGGCGCTCTGGTTTCAGTAAATGATTGTTAGAAATGCAAATAGAAAAAGCAGGTGGTCTGCTACGCACTGTTGCCAAACTGAAATGTAATTTAACCGTAAAGAAGGTGATCCATCTGTGACAACACAGGGATGTAACAGAAGTGTTTACTGTAGCTTTAAGGCATTTATCTTTTGTTTCCACAGTGGAAGAGAGGCTCTCCCTTTTTCTGTTTAGAAGACAAATAATAGTGTCATTTGAATAAGATCTGACTCTTCAATAAGCTTTCACAGCTTTTGTTTCATATTCTGTTCAGCCACACTTACCAAACTCCAATAACAGCCTACATCTGTCATGTTAGACACACAAGACATACTTCTTTCTGAGTTTAAATCCAAGTTGTGTTCAAAGTTAAAGAGGGGGTATTCTGCTTTTGCATAATTTGAACATGAATATAAATCAACAATGCTGGATGTTCAAACTAAATGTGTGCAGATTTTGCAACCTCTACATTTTCATTTTGTTTCATTTTTTGCTGTAGAAATCCCTGAATTTGTTTGTAAACTGATCAAAATGTTTTTTTTTTTTTAAATAATTAGCAAGATATAATTCCTGGACCTGCTGGAATGATGGGGACACCACACAAGGTTTTCCTATTAAGTCATGACAGGTTAGAAGAGAGGGCCTCAAACATCAGGGTCTGCCCATAACAGGCCTCCAAAGGGCTGGCCAATCAAAGGGAAGGGGGTTGTGGAGTGGGGAGCCTTAAAAAGACAGCAGCTATTTTTTTTTTTTTTTAAGACAGACTGAAATAAAGGTTTTCTAAAATATTAGTGGTAATTAAGTTGTGATTCTTCTCAGGTTTTGTAAAGCTACAATGAGGGAAGCACAGAGATAGTCAAAGCACAATATCCTCTCTTTAAATCACCTTCCTATTCTTCTAAATCTCCTGTTGGGTTTTTGCCTCTGGAGTTGCTTTTGTTGCCAACTGCCAACTCTTTGCTGAATTTATCCATGACAGTAAAGTAACAAAAACATGTATTGTAACATGGTGACTCTTTAAATGGACATTTTACAGAATAGAAGCAAAATTAGCTTATAATCAGTTCTGCTTTCAAAAATTTGAACCTGGGGCACAGATGGCCTAGTGGATATGGCCACGCACCACTGTCCTTCACACCTATCCAATTAAAGGCAGAAAAGCCCAAAAAATATCTTTAAAAAAAATTTGAACCTATGAGAAAAATCTGCCAGACTTGTTTTACTGGAGCCAATCAGTGTTTAGATTTATTAAATACTTGAAATATAAATGATTACTCCAATGTCCGTCCAGAAAATGCTGTGCTCTGCATTTCAACAATCTCGCTTTTCAGAGGCTGAGCATTTCAACATAAATAAATATATAACAATAAATAAATAAATAATGACAGAGTATTAGGGCCACATTAAGAATATATCTATTTTTTTGCTTCATATTTTACTACGAGATTAAAGTCAAAATAAATTATTTTACTACGAGAGTAAAGTCGAAATTGATTATTTTACTACGAGATTAAAGTCAAAGTTTATTATTTTTCTACGAGATTAAAGTCGAAGTAAAGTCAAATCGGAAGTAGTTGAGGAAACGATTAAATCAGAAGAAGAAAAAGAAGAATGAAACGAGGATGAGAGTGCTCCAGTTAGCATTTTATTCTTGTAGTAAATTACATCATTATTTTCGACTTTAATCTCTTAGCTAAATAATTAATTTCAACTTTAAACTTGTAGTAAAAATAATTAACTTTGACTTTATTCTCATAGTAAAATAATCAATTTCAACCTTAATCTCATAGTAAAATATGAAGTTAAAAAAAAAAAATTCTTAATGTGGCCCTAATGTGGCTCCGTCATAATAAATAAATAAATAAATAAATAAATAAATAAATAAATAAATAAAAAAAAATAATCATTCAAAGTTTGGGAATCACTACACAAAAGCATTTTTTTTTCTTTTTTTTTTTTTTTTTTGTGAACACTATATCATAACGTCCTTATTTTAGCACTGATGCAAGCCATAGTAAAGCATCCCTGTGTCTTCTCTTTAACTGAGACCTGACACAGCTTGAATCAGATGCCAAGCACCATCCTGTGGTTTATATTGGGCTGACAGATGACAGTTTATGCTGCAGACAAACACAGCATGGAAGAGGAAATCTTTGTCATTTTCTTGTCCTCTGGTGGCACCAGTGTCACTGAAAAGTTGCCATCAGTTTCCAGTGAAGTGTCGTTGGGCTTCTATTGCTGATGGTTTTTAAGAATCAAAGAAAACTCATCACTTACAAGAATCTATGTCAAGGGAAAGGTGAAAAAAGGCTTTTCCTGTAGCTTTCCTGTGACATCCGCCCCACAGCAGCTGTTTATGACATTAAGAGCGACATTATCAACACCATCAATCTCTACACTGATGGCTTTGTTTGCTTTAGTGGCTCCTAAAGAGGCATCGATACAAATTTGAGTCTGTTTCAATACCTGCTGTAAACTCCAGAGAGGAGCTTTAAGTGTATCATTCAGCCAGATGAAAGCCTTCAGTCATGGAGTGAAGAAAAGGGAGCATCACCTCAGCTCAAAGCCCCTGATGCTTCTCCAAAGAGCGTCAGAGATGTGCACTTCGTGAAAACAAAACTAAGTTATTCAGTGATTTAAGAAAGAGGGGGAGACTTTTGCAAAAATGATAAGAGCCTTGAAAATGAAGTAAAAGTGAAACAGCAACAGCTCAGCTTTCTGCCTCTTACCGGCTACAATCAGTTTGTTTTTGAGGGGAAGAGGAAACATCTAAGAATGAGTCAGCTGTCAGGAAAACTCTTGTGTGGAGAGTAAACCTGAGGGTCAATTTGAGACCAAATGTAGGAAGTTTACAGTTGACCCTTCTGTTGTTCTGTGTACAAGAAAAACAGACTCGGTGAATAAATGCAAGCAGCCTCTGGTGCTTGTAGACGTACAGAAGTGGAAGTGTTGACTTTTGGAAGCAGCCCAACTGAAACAAACAACATCATGATTCAAACTGATTTTCTCTCTACTGTATTTAAAAGCCTACTTGAGCTGCTGTCATGGTTACTCTGCCTTCAGTCCGTGTTAAGTGGGTCCATCTGACAGGGGATAAAATTAGCCCAGAGTGAACTCAGAGAATCCCCCTTTTGTGACGCACACTTTAAAATAAAGCCTTAGATGAGATAAAGGTTTATCTTCACTGCGTCTCTTGAATGTGGAGTCAAAGCTGAGGTTATTCCCCTTTAACCTCTTCTAACGTCTGCTTCCCTTCCCGCAGCCGTCACTGAAGAAAAGCAGGATGTATTTATAGACGCCTCTTCCTCCACAGACAAACACTTGTGACACCTTTGAAAGGCCGCTGCTGTTTTGCCTGTTATGCCTCTTTAGAGCTGCTTTAACAGAAGACAGCCTTCGCCGCTGCACACGCCAATCTGCATTGTACAGCTGACAAAGAGAGTGCTATCTTACTTTTGTCTTTGCTTCCACTAAGTTAATGTGTATGATCGTAGCTTGAGAAAAAACTATGACACGTGTAGAGCATGTGTTCAGCTGAAACATGCTGCCAATTTTTGACTATTTTGGGCACATATGAGTCAAATCCAGCTTCAAGAGGTGTCAGAATGACATCTTGGTTCAAAGGTATTTTAAACTTGTCTCAAGCATGGCCTTTCCAATTTACCCCCTTTTTTCCCCAGAAACTGTATTTTCATTTATATTCCCATTGCAGCTTAAGTCTTTGGAACATATAACAGAAGAAAAGGAACACAAAAACAGAACTGATTTTACAAAAGTTTACTTTGTTTAAGTCTCAGTCCATTTGCATACTTTCTATCATATTTCCTATTACTGAAAATAAAAGGATCAATGTTCCACCAGAATTTCTTTTTTCTTCCAGTTTGATATTGAACCCACTTGGAAAGGCTCAGCCTGGAAAATCCCAGACTGGATGTGTCTGCTGAGAGGCTGATAATTCTGTTGGGATTTCTAGAAAAAAGTGGGATTTTGTTCACAAAACTTGTTTTTCCACCTTTTAACTACACTGTTATACTGTCCTTACAACTGCCTTCATAAACTACAACAACAACAAACAAAGCAGTTTGTCTTACATCAGCTTCTAGTGATGTGTTGTTCCAGAACGATTCGTCCTAAACAAACGAATCATCTGAGTGAACAAACTCAACTGATTCACTTACGAAAAAGAGTCGCTGATTTGTTAACTTCTGTTGTGCTCTCCTTTCTCCTAGTCAAGTGTCTCTCTTGAGACTGAAAGACTTGAATAGTCCCACCTCCTTTTCCCCTCTGTGTCGAAGTTATGTACAGACTCAACCAACAGGTCAGAGTTGGTTGGGAGTCCTGTGTCGCTCAAACCTGCCCCAATATCTGCCTCTCATGTCTCTGAAACACCAAATATTTCAATATGTTAAAAAGTTTTGCATATGTTTGTCAGGGCTGACTTCAGCTCCTTTAAGTGAGGGTTGAGTTCAGCATTAGTGTTATTTGCCCCCATTGACGATAGGCTTCAAAACTTTGTACAGAAACAGGTGGGGGATGTCCATGTCATACACAAACACACACACGCACAAACATGCTTGATCTTGTCTTGATTGTATCCCAAATATGTGTTTTCAGCAGATATGAGTTGTAAAATCAAAGACTTATAAATCATTAGACAGTTTAAATGTTCATAATTTGAGTGTGAAACCAGGACATACATTACATGTATATTTCTATCTTTTTCTATAAGATAAGTTTTTCATTGGAAAATGCTGCTTATTTCTGTTTGAACACATTTTTAACTGATATTTCTTTTGGATACTCAGCACCCTCAGCCTGGAATGCGTGGCAAAATGACTTAAAACTCAAGGACCTGTTTTCATTAAATGAAATTAAATCTAAAATGAAAGATATGAAAGCAGATTTTAAAGGGTGTTAATGTTTTGTCTGGATTCACAGAATGACTCAGTTGTTTCCAGCTGTATCTTGTCTCTTTTTGTGTTTTATGTCTGTTACTTTATGTTTTTGCTGCTGCCTGTCTTGGCCAGTTTTCCCTTTGAAAAAGAGGTTTTAAATCTAATGGGACCAAATCAGTAAAATACACGTTACATGAGACTAAATAAAAATTAAATAGTTATTGCCCTTATGAAAAGCAGTGTGTTTTGTTTAACTCTCAATATTACAGTCATTGAAAAGTGATCAGGTTCTGCAGCATCTTTTTTCTTCCCACTTTGTTTTGTGTATAATTTTCCATAATTTCATAAATTCACTACTTATTAAAACTGACTTGAAGCTGTTTTTCTGAGAAGTTTACCAAACTCTGTGTCTGTCTCTTGGGGCTTTGCTGTTGTTGAACTTCTTCCAGAGCACAGATGGTAGTTTACAGAGTAACGCCTTCCCCCGCTCCGCTCACAGCTGTCTGCTCCTCGTAGGCAGGCGATATGTTCAGTATAGGGAGAGATAAAAGTGCCAGGACTGAGCTGCCACACACCTGTCCAGCTCACCCTGTCATTAGCAGCATTTACAGCAGCCTCAGGTACACAAACCCCTGTCAGGTGAAGTGTCCTCCCCGCTGCGGAGTCTTGTTGTTCCTGTTGTGTACTATTCATGTCTCCTTCCACCTTCGCTCACCCACTTCCTGTTTTTCCGTCATCCTGCGTTCATGACAGACTGTATACATGTCACGCTTATCTTCTGTACGTGTGCAGAAGCTTCCTGCTTCCAGACGTGGGCTGTAAATATTGAGACAAACAAAGTAATAAAGGGCTCTCTAACACTTGACCCTTCAGTTCTGGTCATGGCCGCGACTGTAATTTCCACACGTTGGGGGATGTGGTTTCCCTTCATCGGCATACTGTCAGAGCAATCAACACTTAGCACAGATAGATTTCAACCCCGGGGAGTAAGTGAATTAAGCACTGAGCTTGGAGGTCTCAACAGTGGTGCGCTTGGCCAAATGAAGATCAATATTCTGATCTGTGAGTTCCTGACCCGGGACGCGTCGCTGGGCTAAAAGGATGGTTATTTCCACCATAAATTACTGCTTCAAGTGGTATTATTCACAAGACGGAGCGCGCTGTCAGAGAGCTGAAGGTGCTCATTACTCCATATGGGAAACTCACTCCAGCTAGATTAACTTTGTTAACACGTGATGACTTATGAGTTTGGTTTTTAAGGGGACTTCCAATGATTTTGAACAACAGATGATCACACTGAAACACATGTCCCTAACATTGATTTTGATTAGTTTCAAACTAAAAACACAGCGTCAGTGTGTTTTACTCAGTGTCAGATATTTGTCTTCATGACCTTCATGCATTTCTAATGCTCTGGCCACAGTTTACCATTTTTTCTTCCTTACACCTTACAACTCACCGTCTATCTCCATGTTTCATAGCTGGAAAAAGTGGAAGGACTAATCAATGATTTTTCAGTCTTTTGGACTGATCAGCACTCTTCGACGTTAATGGTGACACCGTTTCTTGATGTCTTGATTTGGGTCAGCTCTTCTGTTCAGGAGTTTCTATGATGCATACCAACCGAGCTGATTCACCTGTGCAGCTCTGAGGCCAGATTCACTAACATATATCTTGCATATTTTCTGTAATGTCACTTGCAGCGTGATGGCTCTGACTTACACAGTCATGACACTCAAACAGGCTGAATGTTGGTTGTGTTAGTTGCTGCTGCCAAACCTGATCTCTCCAGAAGTTGTGTCCAAAATAAGGCAGTAAACTAGTCTTGACCTTTACTTAATCAATTTTTATGAATGTCAAAAAAGATGGAGCTCATGTAGGAGTGGGCAAAGTGTGAGGGCTTGATGAGTAATAATATCTAATACATATATAAGCTTTACTCTTCTGGCTTTTTGATATGAGCAAAGCTGATTTCAAGTGTCTGTTGAACAGGTTTCATGTGTTGAGTTATAGGAAAATGTTCTTATGTGTGTTAGAAAGAAAGATTATTGAAAGAGGAGGAAAAAAAGATTGAATGAGCGAGTGAGACCAAGCAAGAACGAGCATTGCCTGAGTGTCATGTGTCATTGAGTGTCATCGCTCAAGTGTCATCGCTCGAGTGGCAGCTCGTTGCAACTCGTTGCAGCAGCTCTCTTTTCATACCTCTTTTTATTTCCTCTCCTCAGTTTTCGTATCCAGAGCAGGTCTCAGTCATTAAATTTTATGACTCATTTGCTTTCATTGACACAGAACTGACTTTGTTTTAGTAGTGTTTTATAGTTTTTTGTTCCTATGTGTGTTCATGGTCTCATCATTTGTACCCAAAATCAGCTGTTAGCAGCCTGTAGCATGTTGATGCTAACCAGTGCAAGGATCTATGTAACTGAAAACCCAGGAAAGGAGGTGAGGATGATGTACTGTTTCTCCATCCGTTATTAGATCTATAGTTGTGCCCTAAAGTTTACACCCTCCAGCAGAATTTCTGATTTTTTGGCCTTTTCTCAGAAAATATTAATAACACAAAAGGACATTTATTGAAAAAAAATACTCTTTTTAAATCATACTGACGGCAGAAACTTCAAAAATGACCCTGTTCAAAAGTTTACACATCCCAGTTTTTAGTACTTTAATACTTTTATTTCCCCCTTTAACATCAATGATAGCTTGAAATTCTTTGTAGTAGTTTTGGATGAGGGTCTTTATTATCTCAGATGGTAAAACTGCCCAATCTTTTTGGCAAAAAGCCGCCAGGTCCTGTAAATTCTTGAGCTGTCTTGCATGAACTGCAGGTCTGAGGTCTCCCCCCAGTGGGTCGATGATATCAGGGTCAGGAGACTGAGATGGCCACTTCAGAACCTTCATTTTATTCTGCTGTAGCCAATGGCAGGTTCGCTTGGCCTTGTGTTTTGGATCATTGTCATGTTGGAACGTCTAAGTACGTCTCATGTGCAGCTTCTGGGCTGATGAGTGTAAATTTCCCTCCAGTATTTCCTGATAACTGATTCTGCTGCATTCATCTCTCCATCAGTTTGGACCAAGTTTCCTAAGCCTTATGGGCACAACTGTATCTCCAATAAGATGTATGAGCTAGCAGTGCTAACCCAGCATCAGAGGGGAATATTAAAAGAGTAGCATTATGCTTTTCACAGATATGGCTAACATCGGGTACATACACCACATTGGAAGGATGCAGACAGGACAAATGAGAGAGAGACTTAACAGATTGGTGGAGAAGGCCAGCTCAGGGCCCTGTGGAGGTGGAGGCTGAATGGAGAATTATGACCAAGCTGTCATCTCTGGTGAACAATTTGTTTTTAGTTGACACTTGTTGTATGAAAGCATTTGTATATTCTTGGAAGTTTTTAACTAGACACCTTCTTGTTTGCTACTGTGACTCTGTGAATTCTCCTGTTGTGGGACAAATAAAAGAGTATCTTATCTTTTGTTAAAGAGTTGACATAAATCACATTTTTAGGATGTCAATGTCCTGACAAGTCACATCAAATAGTATGTTTTTTCATAGAAAGTTGGGCAGAAACTCCAAGAAAGAGCCCCAGAGCATTGCAAGTGACTTCCTTTAAGACCCAACTGACAAGGAATGGGTATTAATAAGATTTTATCCATATAAATACCATTATCGATTCTGCTTATTGATCTGATTCTTAAACGATTCCTAGAGTAGGCTTTACAGGTTTCCTCTGTCAGCAACATTTCATAGAGTTTATAAATGCATACATATGAAACTGGTCACTGGATCAGAATATCTCTGGACATAAATGAATGAATATAAGTAAAAAAAGAAAATCACAAGTCATATGACTTTATGTATTGTTTTATGTTATTAACGGAAGTAGGCCAACTAGTGTCTTGACGTGGTAATAGTAAACTCTTGCAGTGTGTGGAACCTGCAGCTTGCCGTAGTTATATTGAAGGTAGCCATGAGCCTGAAAGCAACTTTTCATGTATCTTCCAGTTGGAAAATATCTGCCAGTTAGAATTTGGACATTTACAGCTCTCAGTATTGTTCTAAAAGAGTAATTGTGACATGTTTCTGTGATGAAAGTTGAAATCCTGTTTTGAAATTTTGGGATTTCTCATATATGCTAGCATCAAGCTAGCGCTATGTTTACTATGTAGTTTTTGGTACAATATGAGATGTGTAACATGTTGAATGTATTGAATATGAATCTTTTGTGAGACAGTAATGCATGGTTCTTTGTGTGTTCAGTTTTACAGCTTCATAAGTAAAACTGCACATGGAAAATCTTGAATCAGAGTTTTCTTGGGGAAACCATAATCTAGGTGCTAAGCTAAGCTAGCTGGGTGTAATGTAAAGTACTGATAAGAGAATTGTTAAGCAAAAACACAAATGATATTAATGGATTGAATCATTTCTTATCAATTCCTAACAAGAAACGGTTCTCGATACCCAGTTCTACAACTGAACAAGACAGGATTCTTCACTAGAAGCCAGATTACATAAGAATACAAACATTTTCTTCACAGGAGAAAGATCCCTCAGAGTTGCACACTGGACGTTTTATGTTGCCTTACATTAGTGACATGAAGAAATACACAGAGTAGTTAGGAGGCAAAAAAAAACGTAAAGCCAGGAATCCGAATTATAGTTGTCACACACTGTGCACAAAGCCAATAAGAAGACGGAGAAATAACAAGCCTGATGTGCATGTGCGAAGTATTTTGCATCATTTGTCTGCTATCTTCTCTGTCTTAAGTTCTGATTCATGAGGAAAACTGCTCCCCTGATGCTTAAATGCAAAAACACCCTCACGGCTCTGAAGCTGTGTGCAGTTTGCTCCAGTTTTGTGCCTGATTGTGTCTGAGATGAGCTGCCACATCACTCAGTAACAGCGCATGAGCCTCAGACGGGCAGACTGATTTAACTTCTGATTATCATAATTAGAGTAATATTGAAGATGTCATTTACTGAGCGAGCTCAAAAGTCTCCCAACCCTTTGAATCTGAACCTGACTTTAACAGCATATTTAAAGTCCTTTTATGTGGTTTGCACTTACCCAGAATCTTCAGCTGAGTCACGGCTCCGTGCAGACCGAAGAACATCCAGAGCGGGCGGGAGTTGTCCACGCACACCTGCATGCCCACGTTGGTGCCGTTGTGGCTGAGGATGACCTCCCCCTCCTGGTTCACCAAGAAGCCCAGGATGTCACTGCTCTGGAGAGGCGTAGGCACCCGGCACACCGCCCAGAACTCCTTCCTGTCCACCAAAGCCTCTGGGTTATAGGGCAGGTCGCTGGGACGCAGCACGGCCGGGTCACATGATGTCACGCCGTACGACAACGAGCCCGAGCGTGCGGGGCTGGACTTGGTGACCTTAATAAAGACGGTCTCTCCAGTGCGCAGGGGGCGGTTGGTGAAAACGAGGGTGCGTTCCTCTCGCGCGTGCTCAGAACGAGCAACAGTCTGCTCGTCGAGAGTCTTGATGTGAGCGCCGCGCAGCTGGTGGAAGTGGAGGTCACTTTCCAGAGAGGAGGGCAGCAGAGAGGACTGCTGGGAGTTGAGGGAGTTTTGCGGTATGGGACAGGTGGAGGAGGAAGCGGCCGTAGCCAGGTGGAGGGTGTGGCGGTGGGCGGTGTTGTTGGCCGTGCGTCCGTCCTCCTGCTGCAGGTTGAGGTCGCACAGACTGACAGACAGGCGGGAGTCATCGGCTTCCCGTCGCAGGGAGGAGGAGCGCACGGTGGTGAAGGAGCGTGGGCGCAGGCAGTCTGGAGGAACAATTTCACTGTCTGGAGAGGGAGGAAGAGAGAACGGCGGTTAATCGTGCTCCTGCTGAGTTACGCTTTGATTAGCAATTTTACAGAGGACTGCGGGGCTGAAGTCTGCAGTCAGCAGGATCCAAATTATAAGAATTCAGTTTTAGGAAGGGCTGAATCTGCAGCCGCTCTGACAACAGGATAATGATAAAAAAGGGGGAGCAATTTAACTTTAGTTGCACAAATGTGGAGTAGCTCTAATTACTCATCTCAGCAGCAAATGAGACTGTCAGGACGTGTGTTTAAGGAAAAAAGGAATGAAAGAAAGTAGCTGCTTGTTTTTGTATTGAGCTGAATCAGGGAGTTTGATTCTGATAATGTGGTGTGGTGTCAGTTAGCGAGGAATAAATTACTCAGCACAAGCGTGGGTGTATGTGTGTGAGAGTTGGCTGCTTTCCTTGCGATGCATAGAGCGGCATCTCTCCACAGAGGGAACCATATCTGCCATTACATGTTTCTAATAACAAGAGTTGAGGTCACATGCGCACAAATACACTGCCTTGCTAAAAGGTAATTCACCACCTGGATTTAACGGCAAATAGGTACAAGTCTCCCATTGGATAATTACTCCATGGGTGTTTATCTTTCAGCTGGAAACAAGTTCTTTAACCCCAGCTCATGCAATGAAAGCTTCTCATTTCTTAACAACTATGGAGAGAGAAACATCCTGGGGTAAAAGATGTTAGTTTGTTTAAGAAAGGTTAAATGACTGGCATCAAGCAGAGAAAACATCTAAAGAGATTGCAGAAACGACTAAAATTGGGTCAAGAACTGTCTAACGCATTATTAAAAACTGGAAGGATGGTGGGGAACCATCGTCTTCGATCACTTAAACGTTTAGCCGAATCAAATTGAAATAACTACAGTAGAACTCAGGAGTATGTTTAAAAGTGAAAGTAAGAGCATTTCCACATGCACAATGCAAAGGGAACTCAAAGGATTTGGATTAAACAGCTGTGTAGCTTTAAGAAAACCGCTAATGAGTAAGGCTAACTGGAAAAAAAAAAAACTTCAGTTTGTCAGGGAGGATAAAGACTGGATTCTGGAGCAATAGAAGAAGGTCATGTGAATTAATGAGTCCAGATTTACCCTGTTCCAGAGTGATGGGCGCATCAGGGTAAGAAGAGAGGCAGGTGAAGTGATGCACACATCATGCCCAGTACCTACTGTACAAGCCTGTGGGGGCAGTGCTATGATCAGGGGTTGCTTTCTGAGCTTATGAAAACAACGCCACAGTGAATAGGTCCTGTTATCAAAAATTAAGGTGGTCAAATCGAGTATACGAGTCTGACTTTTTCTTGGTGGTGACCTTATTTTTAGCCAAGAGAATTTGCACCATTGACCCTGATAAGATGCCTTACAGCTGCAAACAGACTTATTTCAAATGACACCTCCATTTGCCCCCCCCCCCACTGTTGGGGTAAAATTAGCCTGTGTCCTGAGAGAGACCCCTGTTACTCTGGGTGGGCTGTGTGTGTGATGTGTGCACATGTGTATTCGCAGGACTGACAGTGGGACAAGAGGGAGACAGAGAGGCATGAATGTAACCTCTGCCCTGCCCCACACCACGACCACCACCGCAGACACACACACACATAGACACACACAATAGGTCATGTTGATAGACCTCAAGAAAAGCAATTAAGACAAAAAAGCACAAGCTGTGGGGGAGGATGGAGGATGAAAGACAGGGACCAGCGGCAGACTCTCTGGAGAGTCTCTCAGTTCTGTTCAGATAGAGGGACCTACCTGAACCTCAGAACCTGACTCCTGATAAACCTCTTAGCCTCAATTAGCAGGACTGTGGGAGAAGCTGCCCACCATTATCAGTAAAGTGGGGCACAGAAAACAGAACAGAAAAGCCCCCATGAAGTCACAACAGCTACAGACAGAAAAGAGTTAAACTGACCAAGTTTAATACTTAACATCCAATTTGATTTCGTCACATTTTACTTATTTCTATAACAAAGATCAGTCTCTTATCACAATGAGCCAACACTGACTTGTTAACTGTAGCTCTGTCCATTGACAGTGGGTGGGAGTTTCCATCTATTTATTGTCTTAGTTTTGAAAACAGGAGAGAATTTGCTGGTGCTGATTTTCTACGCTGGCTTCTGAGGAGGTGTTTCAAGCTCAACAGAATCCTTTCTGACTTACATCTTTGCGGATGCACACACTTTGGCAACAGAGGCGGCATTGAGCTCCATTCATTCAAACACTTCAATTAAATGCTAAGTTAAAACTAAAAAGTCTGATCTCAGTGCTCTACAGTAACCTGAAGACTACAGTCACTACACATAAATCAGTCACCTTTACCTATGCAGAACTAATAAGATAAGATGAGATAAAAAAAGATATACTTTATACATCCCACAAGGAGAAACTCCCAGCAATGCTGCACTGCAATGCTGCTGAAGTAGAAGTAGAAATTTATTCACTTTGGTTTGAGTTTTCTTGCTCAGTTCTTAGTTTAGGGTTTATGATTTTGGTTATGTTTCATTCTTGTTTGTGTATTTCTGTGTTTCGGTCAAGTGTTGCTTTAGTCGTGTTGTGATTTTCCATTGTGTCTTGTGTTCACTCTGTACTCCTGTGTTCTAAGTTATTCCTGGGTGTTTCCCTCGTGTTTGCCTTTTCACTGTTTTTGTTCCTTGAGTTTGTTTACCCATGTTGCCGTGTGTTTCACCTGTGTCTTGTGTCACACCTGTGTTTGATTAGTCCTTTGTCTGTTTAGTCCTTGTCTTAAGTTCAGGTCTTTGTCTGGTCAGTGTGTTGTTATGTCCTGTCATGTTGGTAGTGTCTATAGTGCTTGGTGTTCTAAGTGTTTTTCCTTTGTGAGTATTTTTCTTGGTGAAGGAATTTTGGATTTTTGGCCATCTTTTGTATTTTGGACTTTTGAGTCATTTTGGAACATATACTTTTTGCGTTTCAAATCTGCAATTGGGTCCTCTCATCCTGTGCTCCTTGCAACCATCTGGCACTCTCAACCTTGATAAAACAAGAATGCATTGAAGAAAATAGTTGACAATGACATTGGCCATATCCCGATAATGGCTCAGCTTTAAAGTACATCATTAATGCCAGTGTAAAACTTGTTTAAACCTTAGGTAGGATAATAAATCATCCTTTATAGGTACTGTTCAGAGACAAGTAATGCCTGTAATCAACACATCAGAGTTGATTCTGCTAACCTGGGACGAGACATTATGGAAGTTTTCAGACCTATTTTAAGTAATAGTGTATTTCAGGGACATGGCTCAATGAGGATTAGGACAACAAACCTTTGGAGCAATGATCCTTGAAGAATATTAACTCTGCATGGTGAAACTTAGCACTACAGACAGAAATCCAGAGATCTGACTTCATCTTTTTCCCATCTTTATTTTTCAAGCCCACTGTGCAGACATCTACAAAGACAGCCGCTGACATCAAGTATCAGACTGCATCTGCGTTAAACTGAAGTGAAGATGATGTTAACCTCATCGGTGTTTGATCCTCATTTAGTGACGTGTCAGATTTCTGCAGCCTCACTAACACGCTCTCTGATGTGTCTGATGAGCCCTTGAAGACAGTAAAGCTGAGATGTAATCACCTCTCCCTCGGAGTCATGTCAGCCGTCAATTAACGTTAGCTGCTAACCCCGAGCATGACGGGCTGTGATTAATGTTTAATGGGACTGAGGCCCCTGTGATTGTGCTAATTGATTTTTCAGAGGGGCAGAAAATGGAGGGGACAGTGCCTTCGGTGCACGGGGGGGGAACAGCTCCCTGAGACTGCTAATCAACCATTAAACACCTCTCTGCTCAGAAGTGTGCTGCAGCTAACCGCGGCTCCCCGAGGCCGCCTGAAGATGACTAGCATGCCAGCGTGGGTTTCATTTACTATTTCCTCTGCTGTCGATTTCTCCTGATGGACTCTCGGCCTCCACTTAAGCCCCTCGACAGAACACAAAGGCCAGGCTGCGGAAATGAACAGAGTCTGTCAGCGAGTGGTTGTTAAGTTGTAATTGAACGGCTTAATCTGCCTTTTCCTGATGTTATGCCGTTCTGTCAGACAGAGAGTCATTTGCTGAAGGGAGACCTTTAATGAAGCGGTGAGACCTCATTGTGGCTGAATTCTTGCTCTCTGATGATTAGAGGACGGCTTCCCTTTAGCCACTGACCCAGTAGCAGGGTTGCTAACTGTTCAACCACAAAGCGTTTGTGATTGTGTGAGCCGGCGGCGCCCTCCTCGCTCTGAGTGATTGGAGGAGTTAACCCCTTACATCACACCTAGTTCTAACCTACATACTATACTATGCTTCAAAGCTTCTATTGAAGAACCATGAGATCAAAATTCACCGGTGACACCTCGTTTTAAAGATTTAAGTCTCTAGTTTCAGAAAATGTTGTGTTTTTATATGTGGCTTAATTCCACATCAGGTTAAATGTGGCTCAAACACTTTCTCTTTGTTCTTTGTTACCATTTTTGAAACCTAAAAGATGCTTCACGCCAGACATAAGTACAACACCAAATCACATCTACACCTTGTCATCTATATCTGGGTGAAATTATATCTTTCTGGGTAAAACCTTGTAGGAGTTAGAGAGTTTTTAGTCTCAGGTGATCAAACACTCACTGTCCACGCTCTCATTCAATGATTTTGTGCAAACAAAGCCAGCTTCATCAGTGCTCAGTGTCATCTTTCGAGTCAACTTTGCTCTCTTTCTGAGAAGGTTCACCAAAAATCATGAAGTTGTTGTTCCCAGTCATGGATTGTACCTCTTCTGTTGTGCACATGGATATAAATGAAGATGCAATGTAATGAATAGGTCTCACCAATTATCTAAATGGCTACAGCTGGATTTGTGTCAATAGTAAGGCTATTGGTTAAGCATGGAGTGATTCACTGGCATGTTAGCCAACAAATGTCCTTCTAATAGAGCTCCTTTACCCAAGACCACCTTGTGCTATTGGCCAGTTTAGCAGGAGCACACTTGTTGTCTATCACAAGCTATCCTGGGACGAAAACTCAATGGGGTCACTTTTGTGTTGCAGCTAGAAACTTAAGTAAAACAAACACACCCAGCTTTGTCACATTCACATTGATGAGGAAACGCTATAAAACTGTGTAAAGCCGTAAAGCTGTCATTGATGAGAATGGACACCAAAGACAGACAAACAACAAACTTTACCGGAGAAATTTCACCATTTGGAATAATTTGATGACACAACACGTTAAACATATACTTGAACTTTGGATTCCTCTGTTTGAAAGGAGAGTGAATATTCAGGGTGCAGGCTACAGATGTGACGTAATGACCTAACAGGTAAGACGTCCCAGATGTTGTGATCACCATCTGGGTGATTCTTTAGCTAATTACGTTTTGTTGGTAAAGAAAACAGCAAAACAAAGTTAGCGACTGATATGTGAGGATACAAAGCTTTCTAATGTGGTATAGCATTCTAAAATTTGACAAAGCTGTTACTGTTTATACCTTGATGATGTCATAAGAATTGTGAACGGCTCGGTGGCACGCAAGAGGTTAAATGACATCACCAAACATATTTGTGTGTGTGTGTGTCTCTCTCTCTCTGGGCCGGCCGTTTTACTGCTGCCCATCACTCTATCCTAAATTGGATTACGATGGTTCTTACGATGTTGCGAGACCTGCAGGCTGCAGAGAGGATGATGACATGTCTCAAGGGATAACAGAGGATGGAGAGAGAGAGAGAGAAGAGAGAAAAAAGGGAGGAGAGGTGAATCCAGGAGGGGAAAGGATGGCTGCCTTTGACAATGCTGGATTTATGTTGAAAGGAGCCAGTGGACTCTTTTTTTAGAAAGCCACAGATCATTTGGCTTTGTGTGTGTGTGTGTGTGTCACTCCATCTCTCTGGGTGTGTCGCTTTGACTCTCACTCAAACGAAGAACGTGTGAATGCAAACACACGGTAAATTGATTCCTCTTTAAAACTGCGGCCTTTTATGGGTTATTTTTGAAAAAAAACTTCTCTGAGGGGTTTGTGTTCCCTTTCATATCCTTTCCCTCTTTTTCTTTTCAAAGCGCAGTCATTTCAGCCCCATATCGACATGTTTGTGTGTGTGTGTGTGTGTGTGTGTGTGTGTGTGCATGCTTGTGTTGTGTATTCTTCTTTTTGGTTTCTTTATTCATCAAAGGGCCTGTGAGACGGAGGCAGAGCGGTACTTAATGCGCTCCTAAAACTTGTTTTTAGGCCAGAGGACAGAAAGAGGAATGAAAGAGCTGAAGAACATTCAGCGCTCGCTTGAAAAAGCTTGTGTGAGTGTGTGTGTGTTTGTGTATGCGGTGTGTATTCGTTTGTGACCTCACCAGCTGCTGCCCGCTAATCACGGTGCACCTGCGTTTTTTTGGCTGAGACAGTCCTTTTGTCCTATTGGTCCTCTTCAAATTCAGCACGCAGATGCTCCCTCCTATTGGCTGAGGCAGGGATTGTGCACTTTGAAAGCATTTAAGAGTGTGTGTTTGGTGTGTGTACGCTGCGTGTGTGTGTGTTCTCTCTAATGTAGGAAGACTTTGTAATGGGGCTGTGGAAGATGCAGCTGCTGACACTGAGCCTGTGGCCGTTTGGAAAGAGGGTGGTGGTGTGGGGTATTTATCACCTGATTCTTCTCTTTTGATTGAATTTCAAACTAAATGTCGCACCTGTTGGGCTGAACCATTAATTCACAGAAGGAGGGGGGATCAGAGTTATGGGTCAGCTGTTGTATAAAAGGTTTTAAAAGCTGAGATGGGTTGTCCCCAGTTCCTCCTCCGAGTGTTGTTAAATTAGAATAATTAAGCACCTGTTGGGCTAATCCGTCACACATACACAGACACAGTGGCGGGAGATTGGATGAGGAGTGGCAGTGTGTCTATTTTGGCGCCAGTACAGGCCTTGGCTCACACTGTAAATGTTTGTGATTAGGGAATAGCCGCAGAGCAGGTTAGCCAACGCAGTGCACGGGGAGGTGTAGAGGTAGAGGCCGGCTTAGTGGCTTTGCTAGCCCGAGCAGACGGAACGTGCCGGGACTTTGAGGCAGCGCTCGCGAAGGAGGGGCCGGGGCGGGAGGATTTACTCCGTCTCACGCACACAATCTATCTCACAGGGCTTATCTTTATCCATAGTCTCCCGAGGGTTTCATCTGATGTCGGCAGAGGTGAAGTGAGAGCTGGAACTACGGAAGAGAAAATGAAAAGAGAAATCTCGCAGTGATCTGATGAGGAGCCAGAGGAGGAGAGGAGCAGAAGAGACAAGAGGACATGAGGAGAGAGGCTGTTAAGGGAATTGTTCAGATGGGATCAGCTATGAAGACAGAAGCTAGAGATGGATATCCAGGGGAGATTTTGATAGGAACAGTTAAAGTCTAGAGTCAGGGAGACAGCCCAGGTCTTTGACGGGGGAAGATGCAGTGTATAGCTTAGTGAACCTGAGGATTAAGACACAAACGGACCAGCCCAGAGAGAGAGACAGGCATATATACAGCAAAAGGAGGGATGAGGAGAGAGGGATTGATGGAGAAAGATGGAGTCAGAGGGGTCTTTGTATGAAATGTTTGGGATGTTCTTTATTCCCTGGCGCTGATCCAATCCTAGCTCCCTGATTGGCCTGGACGGCTTTGAACCCAGGGCTTTTGGAAAGAGCAGCAGGCTCCCAGGGCGACACATGGCCCTAACAAAGAGCCGGGCAGAACGCCCGGTAAGTCACAAAAGCCCTGTCCCTTAGGTCATCCACTGAATTCAGCGTGTGCCGCCCCTTCTCTGCCAATCAGAATGCCAGGACCTCAATGTTAATAACCTCCATCATACGGTCCTTAAATTAAAGCCGCGCTGTTTTATTCCAGGGCTCAGGCAGGGATGAAGGCTGATAATTATTTATCACCAGCTTTCATCAGACACTCAACACAGGCCCATCGACATTCTTTTGCTGTCTTCACTCCAAATACATTATTTAACCACATTAGATTTGCTTAATCACACAACCCCAATTCCAATCAATTTGGGAAGCTGTGCAGAACATAAATAAAAACAAGATACAATGATTTGCAAATCATTTGCAAGATGAACTGAGGCAAAGTGGGAAAGTCTCCTGTGGTCTGACAAGTCCATATTTCAAACTGATCTTGGAAATCATGGATGATGTGTCCTCTGGCCCAAAGAGGAAAATCCGGATTGTTCTCAGAACAACGCTCAAAAGCCAGCATCTGTGATAGTATAGGGGTGTGTAAGTGCCCATTACATCATGGATAACAGTCACATCTGTGAAGGCAACAAAGGTACATACAGGTTTTGGGACAACATACAAGGTCATCTTCAGGGACGTCCCAGCAAGACAATGCCAAGACAAATTCAGCACCTGTTACAACAGTGTGACTTTGTAGTACAAGGGTGCAGTGACAATACTATGAAGCTTATGAAGCTTATGGAGATTGTAAAGTACAAAATACAACAACAGAGACCCCAGACAGTTGAGCAGCTGCTGTTGTTCATCAACAAGAATGTGAAACAATTCCAGCTCTAAAGCTTCAACTATTAGTCTCCTCAGTTCCCACACGCTTATTGAGTGTTGTTAAAAGGAAAAGTGATGTTACACAGTGGGAGAGAAAGCCCCTATCCCACCTTTTTAGGAAGGTGTTGCAGGCATCAAATTCATAGTGAGTGACTATATGCAAAAAAAAAAAAAAGTATCAGTTTGAACAATATATATCTTGTCTTTATAGTCTGTTGGATTGAATTAAGGTTAAAAAGGATCTGCAAATCATTATATTTCCACACAACATCCAAACTTAGTTAGAATTGCTGTTGTATATGGGGAGCAAAATAGAAACACATATAGGTAGCTTTTCAAGGCACATTTGCAGGTAGATATGCAAATTGAAGGTTTCTATGGACAAATCTCAACCTGAGAACTTAGCATTGAGTGAAGTTGCATTACAAATGTGTCCAACAAAGATCCACAACTTAACAACACTGAGAGAAGAGGGTGCCCACATACTGCTGATCTGATGGAAGTGAGACTTTTAAGTCCATAACTTAGTGCTAAAATATGCACTTCAGAGCCTGTTTTATTGATGACCAAGAATGATGGACATGAGCTTCAGGTCCCCCCCGCCACTTAGGCTGCCATACACAGTGATGGCAGCACAGAACAGACAAACATGTTTCTCTATACATTGTGTGGTTACACCAAACTGACAGAGAGAGAGAGCATGTTTATGTTGTGAAGTAAACAATTTGTATTCATAGACATTTCAGCTGGACAAATTAATCATTGCCAAGCATCACATGAGTTTCTTGTTCTTGACCAGGGTGCCATCACTTCATCATAAGAAACTCTGAACATTTGATATTCCAAATTTTGCCACTTTTCTAACCTGGAGCTCTAAAACACATTTTAAAGTTTTCCCTTAATCATGGTGCAGGCAAGAAATATCCTTAAAGCTGTTTGTATTCGCTGACCCCCTGTTCATCTGCAGCCTCCAAAAATGGACCAAAAATTAAAACCTACTTCAAGACTGAGGTCCACAAAGCAGTGCTTGACTTCACAGAGGCTGCATCCAAGTCTCATTTTTGTGTGCAGTCTGTGATGTTGTTGTACTTTTAACCCCTTTTCCAGTTCTCTGTTGAATCTCTACCCTTTGATCAGGTCGAACACACAGTTATTTCACAGATGCCTTCTTATCCGTCCCTTTGAAGAGGAAACAAGTGTAGCGCAGTATCCAGCCAAGGTACATTCACTTAAAAGTGATTCTAAATGCCAAATTATACAAATCTAATTGGTTCCTCTTGGCCCTTTTCTGCTCTCTGACCAGTAAGCATCATAAATTATACAGAGCTCAAGCCAAGACATACAACATCACTAAACTCACTTTGCTTGATCTCTAGGGGTCTCTAAAACTCTAAAACTCTGGACCTACTACATTTCCTGCACCACTACAAAAAGGCAGATTTACTACAACTTTTCTGCTCAGTGTGTTTTTGTTGGAGGGCGTGTGTGAAGCATCAGGATTGGTAAGTGCTGCTATTAACTGGGAGGCTGAGTCCTGCCAAGTCAAACAACAGTGCCAGTCAAGTGCGCGCAATAATCAAATCATCATTTCACTGAAAGTAATCGGCTTCTCCCAGAAGTATGAGAACCTTGGTCCGTCTCTCTCTCCCTGAGCTGGAAAATACAACAAACGGCTCTAATAGACCTCTATCATTCCAGATGACTTCATGTTAGATGAGTCCCAGGACTCGAGCCAGAGCGGCGTGCAGAGAGCCGAAGGAGAGTCAGGGAGCGAGAAAACAGAATAATGTCAGAAATTCAGAGTTATCTGATCAAATATTCAGGCCCAGGCCGGTGAATTTCAAACCCGTCTTTTTCTTGGAACACTGAAAAACCTGAACAACGAGGGCTTATTTTAATCATTTATTCATTCGATCAGACCCCCCACACAGTTACCCACACACTTTTATCCACCGTGTTTTTAACTATGCAGTTGCAAGTCTCTTTGAAATCCTTGGTTAGAAGTAAAACATCTGTGACTGATGAGAGAAAAGAAAACAGAAAAAAGTGATGAAGTAGTAAAGCTGTGCTCATTGACCTTTCTTTGTCCGCTCTCTAACATCAAATGCACCGTACAGCCTGCTCTAAAGGCATGCTAGTCCAATGTGAGGGATTTTATAACAGTATATAAAACATAAATGATGACCTGCTTCATGTGTAACACATGTTCTGAGAACAATCAAAGCACGGAGAGTTGAAGTCAGCTGGTCATCTAAGGTTAGTGCTGCCGTCAGAGCCTCTCTGACTCATTCACTTTTATTATTTTCTTAAATTACCCTCATCATTTGCTCTGGAAGGCAAAGGGCTTTTCATCCTAAGGTGGTTTTAACCCAAAAATGAAGTTTAACAAAATTCTAGTTTCCAAACCTTAAAAAATAACCAGTGAATTGACTTAGGCCCAATCCCAATTCTACCCTTTGCTGTTCCCCAAAACGAGACGCCACTCCATCTCCGCTACGTCATCACCCCAGCCGCTCGCTGGCTTTGTCATAGAAGGAAGCAACAATGGTTTATTTTCTGACAAGATGCCATTTCCTGTGATGACAGACTACGTTTATAAACTCTCAGTGATCAGACTTTACTACAATGTGGGTCATTACAAAAGTGACCACACTGCTAAAAAAGGAAAAACAACCATCACAGTATAAAGAAACTACATTAGCTTATGGAGCTTATGGATAAAGCTTGGGTGTCTTATCAATATGTCCAAACATTCATGAAATTGTTTTACCCTAGACTGGCATATACAGTACAGGCCAAAAGTTTGGACACATTTTCTTTATTTTTATGATTACTTACTGGACTGACTGACCTTCATTTCTTTAAGTAATGATGGCCACTTGTTTTTCTTTTTTAGCTGATTGGTTCTTGCCATTATATGAATTTTAATAGTTGTCTAATGGGGCTGTTGGCTGTGTAATAACCGGACTTCTGCACAAAACAACTGATAGTCTCAACCCCAGAAATTGCACCAATTAACCCTGATAAGACACAGCTGTGAAGTGAAAACCATTTCAGGTGACGACATCTTGAAGAATGCCAAAAGTATACAAAGCAGTAATCAGAGTAAAGGGTGGTGATTTTGAAGAAACTAGAATATAAAACATGTTTTCAGTTATTTCACCTTCTTTTGTTAAGTACATAACTCCACTTGCATTCATTCACAGTTTTGATGTCTCAGTGAGAATCTACAATGTAAATAGTGATGAAAATAAAGAAAAGACATTGAATGAGAAAGTGTGTCCAAACTTTTGACCTGTACTGTACATCCATGTACAACGGTCGGTAACAGTCTATCATTAGCTGCGTTTGCCAGCGCGTTATAACAAAAATAAAAATAAAATCAACGATTGAAAACATGGCTAACATCTACATAGAGTAGCAAAGCATTGTATGTCTAATAAAAATGGAAGTTCCTGTGAATATAAAGATTTATGCTTAACAACTGACATTCGTGTGTTTCTTTTCGCCCCTGCTTGGCCATATTGTAAACAGACGCGGTGTATCTAGGGGAATTCCTCATACTCCCTCCTTTCAAGTGAGGTCCCAGCGTTTTCAGGGCTGTGTTGCCCTTCCCCTTAACCTTACGGAGAACTGGAACACATCTTTACTAGACGTGGAAGTGCAAAACTAAGGGGCTAAGGGGTGGGATTGGGATTGGGCTTTAATATGCTGCAGCCAACAGACCCCTCCACATATGAAATCTAATGAAGATGCCTTGAAGGTGAAACATGCATGTAGCCACTCTGAGAACAGAAAAAAAAAAAACTTCAAAGTGAGCACACCTGTTTTTATCTCCTTTTAACTTTAATATCTGGTTCGTCCACCTTTTGCAGCAGTAACAGCCGTACGTCTCTGTGATAGCATCAGTGTGTTTCCTGAGAGCTTCAACATTTATGTTAGGTCAGTAACAATAACATTTCTTTGAATGTTCAATAGATCTGTCCAGGAATTTTCCACCAAGTCTCAATTTGCCAGTCTCTCATTTTCTATCTTCAATTTATTACAAGGAAATGATCAAATCTCTCTATAATGACTCCATTCTAAAGTATACAGAGCATGATGCCATAATGATGACTTTGTAGATTTCTCATTCATTTAATGGTTTGCATTTAATGTTTTCAGCAAAACAACTGGAACCTCGTAAATATGTCAAGTGCTCCCATAATTTTGACCAACGCTGTATAGGAACTTTGTTTTTGCCCCACTGGCAGATTTTCTCTAACAGACTCTTGTCTTAGTCTTCACAGTCAAAGACAATCATTGATTTATATCACATCTTTTAAAAGCATTTTAACAGAAAGAGTTTGGCACAATCAGACAAAAAAGGATCTCGGCTGATTTGCCTGAAAGGTGGGTGTGATGTGGTTGTGTTCAGGGGGCATTGTAAATTCAGGCCTTAACACTATCTCTTTACTTGTTTTTAAATCTAAATTTAATGAGTGGTAATTTGAATCAAAAGACACCACGTTTAGGCCTCATGAAAGCATCATTTTGGAGATAAAATCCTGAACTCAACTGAAATAAGCCTGTGTTTTATAACAGTCTGTGTTTGTACTTCTAAATGCTTGGAGGTAATGTCTTCAGACTTTATCCAACATTCACATGGGCACAGGAATCAACTGATAAACTGATGTAGTCTTGATAATCAAAGCTACTATTATTATTAGGTACTATTAGGGTCTGTCTCTGTTTTGAAATGACAAGGCAGCAGGCAATTTTTCATCCATCCTTATGCTTCACTGGTTTACCCTCTTGGGGTTGGAGAAAAGTTTAAGCCTATCCCAGCTGTCACTGGGAACTGATGTAGTACTCGAGTCCAGAACTCAAACTCCAGTTCGACTTAAGTCCAGATATGTTGGACTTAGACTTGAGCTCTGGCTGCATTGGGACTTTGAAGAGGACTCAGGCTCATCTATCAATGAATACTTTGTTAATTTTTATCGTTACCTCTTGTTAAGGTCGGATCAGTTTTCAGGCTACAGCTGGTATTTCTTTGTTTATCTGCAAAAGCATTCACGTGTCTGTAACAGTGTGTCGTAAGATCCCAAAGGAGGTGTCTCGGATGGCAAATGCAGACCAACCATGAAGGAATTCAAAAGCAATTTAGAGAAGACGAGGATGACATCTGATTTTAATAGAAATCTGTCCAGGATGAACTCAGAGAGGTGAGCAGACGATTGATGACATTGTCATAAGGTTGCTGCTAAATAATGACAACGTTAGCCTCTAAAGTTACTCAAACGATGGTTCCATTTCAAAAGCATTCATCTATAAACAGATAAGTTCAATAACATTATATGAAAGAACTCTGACTGTATCTATGTGTTCTGCATAAAATGAATATTCTCATAAACTGGAAGAAGAGTGTCATAATTATACATTTACTGTTTATTTAACTTACAGTCTATTCAATAAGCCAAGGTTTCTGGCAGAGACTCTTTACTGAACTGTCATATTGTAAAATACTGATTCAAGGCACTTGATTGACATGCCAGTTCACGTTTGCATGTTAGTGGTATGATATTAGTACTCAGGTCCCTTTTTTTTGAGCCTGAATGAATAATAAGTACACAAGTGTTGCAAAAATGGTAAAATAAAAAAAAAAAAAGTAAAAAAAATAAAAAAAATACTAAGACTAGAAAGATCACTCAAAATTCAACATTAGGTAACATATCAAGAAAAATATACACATTATATAGAAACGTAGGAAATAAGAAAAGCCTAAATAAAAAAATAGTATACAATAAGACAGTATAGCAATATGGTAAGAATATAAGAATACTAAGAATAGAAAGAGTAATTTAAATGTGACATTAAGTAAAATATCACGAAAAATATACACATTAAATGGAAACATAGAAATTAGAAAAGCCTGATAAATAATAAGTGCACTGTAAGGCACTATAGCAAAATTGTAAAAAATGTAAAAATAAGAAGAATAGAAAGAGCTATTTAAATTACATATTAAGCTAAATATGAAGTAAAATATATACACTGTACAGAAACAGAAATTAGAGAAGCTGGAGTTAGTCCATTTTTTAGCACTAAATTCTTGAGAATACAGCAAAACACATGTAAAAGTGTTTATCTAGTGCAGATCAGAATGTGATGGTGGATCAACAGATACTTATGTTAATTCAATCAGAAATCAAAATTGTCCAACACCATCAATCCAGGTTTACACAGCCAGTAATTAGGAGTCAAGAAGCAGAATTATCCTTATCCTGAACTCAAGTTTGGCTTCATTCAACATGACATTGTATGTACTGAAAGTTACACGAGGTGAGTTTCCTGTTTCCTGCTCTGAGAACTTTTCTAGGACTTGGCCTAAAGTACTGGACTCAAATTCAGGTGAAGAGAACTTGACTCGAATTGGAGATATAGTGACTAAACTCCAGCATTGTCACAGGGCCAACAGGAAGAGGCAGACAACCATTCATGCATACATTCACACCTACTTAAAGAAAGACCAATCAAGCTGATGAGCTTATTTTTGGACTGTGGGAGGAAAGAAAACCAAACAAAAAATGCACATGGAGGAGATGCAGACTCCACACCGAGAGGCTCCTGCTGCTCTGAGGCGACAGCGCTAACCACTGCACCACCCTGCAGCCTGCACCTGGTCTTGAACTGGGTAAATATAATATCACGAAGGCCTGGCAGGATCGTTTAAAGGGCAGCCTGAAGCTGTCCCCATGGGGTAGAAATCCCACAAACTAGAAAAGGTTGTTTAATATAAACCCAATGTCCCAGTCCTAAGGTTAGCTGCCACTCTCATAATGTACACACAAGGCAGACGCACACATACACAGGGACACACACATCGCAGAACTTTACTTGACATCAGGAGGAGGCTGAGCAAACAGAGCAATTCCAGCTGTTGTGGAGGCAGCGGGGCTCAGATTGTGTGAGTCAGTCACTGTGGAGCTTTAATCAAGAGAGGCCCACTGTGGGACTTCCCTGAAGGACGAGAGAATGAAGTCTGATTGCAAAGCCTTGAGGCTGCTAACACCTCTCAAACAGGCTGAGTCGGAGAGAAGGGGCCGGCCAATCTTGCTGTCACCGCAAAGAAGCAGAACAGTTAATTCAGGCCGTACAAAACATAGTGTTCAGAAAAGAGAGGCTATCTCTGAATTTCATCAGGAAAATGCTTTTGCACTCGGCGGAGGAGGGAAACTAAAGCGCTCCTGACATGTGTTATGAGAGAATTTCCTCAGGTGGTGGATTGAATTACACGGTAGCTCTTGAATGTTGAAAGAGGCCCAATTGTGCCATCAGGAAGCACCATTTTCTGTCACTCCTGATGATTGACAGAGCGGCTGCAGAGGAGCACTTTCATTAAATAAGCAGAAGATATGATGCAGGTTTCTTGCAAAACATAATCTGACACTTAAATCTGAGCTGAAACCTCAAAATCCTCCCATCTTTTATGCAACCGCACCGCTGTTTATCTTGCGGGACGGAGCATCATTGATTGCAGAAGGGAGCTTTTGTGTAAAGATGACAGATGTGGGCTAGGTGAAAGGAAAACTAATCCTGCAGCCTGAAGTGCTTCAATGAGAGGAAAACAATGTGTGAAGGTTTGATGGATGAAGGCGCAGCAGAAATGACTCTTTTGTTTACGTCTCTCGCAGGACATGTCAGAGAAGCTGGCTTATCAGTGACAGCGCGTCAGCTAACATCGGCGGGTCGTTCCGTTTGAACCTTTCACAACATGCCAGTGATGGTGAGGTGAAAGTAGAGGAAACATCTCAGATTGCTATTCGTCTGACTGTTTCATTTTCTTCACCTACATCTGCTCACGTTTCTCTCCACAGACTCTGCGGGTGCTAGAAATGGTGATGAAGCACAAATCCTCAAGGTGTCAGAGGAGAGATGCCAGGTTTATCTGCTGACAGTGAGTGCTGAACACGCCGAAGACTGATACTAACAAAGTTTTTTTCTAGTCAAGCAAAAAGAAACCACGGGGTCAAATAGGGATTCTCACATTCTTGGATTTTCTAATCAGCTAGAAGTGAAAAGGAGGAGAGAGTAAATATGAATTTCTGGTTTCCCTCCAAAAAGATGACCCCACTGCAGAGTATAATGTTTAACGTGTTAATGCAACAGTCCACACCTCAGATTATAATTTAAGACAAATCTGATGTTTAAATATTACAGTATGAAACAAACTTCAGAGCATTTGCAAGAACTTTTTTTTCAAGTTTCATCAGTTTTGTAATCATGACAATCACTGACACGTTTGGCCGGAGGTCATCGCTTAGCACAGTCACTCTTAACTCCAAAACACCATCTGTTTTGATCTGAGTCGTGATCCTGTCAGAACTCAGCAGAACTTGATTCCACTGTTAAGAACTTTTCCTGACAACTCAATGTTTTTATGCTGCTTACGGTTTAAGGTAGAGTTTAAGAACACTACCTTGTCCAAATAAAAGGCAAAATGCTGAATTTGTTGCCAAAAAGTGTGTAACTTTATGCTGATATAGGGGTCTTCTCAGAAGGTATGGATACATTGTATAAGGAAGATTGTTGATTTGACCAACAAGGCCACTTTTCATAATTAAATAATGATATTTCAATGATATCAAATGAGATGCAGTGTCTCCATCTGGACTCACTGAACAAGTATTTTAAAATTTTAATGAATAGAGTGTTCTCTTGGTCTATTGGATGGATGATGGGTCTGTTGTAGGGAAGATCTTGGATCGTGCTTTTTTTTTTAGACTTTGTGCCTGCTAACTTCTGAAATAACAGACTTTTTTCTTTTTAATTACCTTCCAATATTAGACTTTGACAAAGAAGATCATCCCCTCACGCAGTTAACAAGCCTGCCAACACCATTTTCACCCATGTGTTCTATACTAAAATCTGACCCACAAACCTTTTAAACCTTTGGCATATCTCTTCTTCTAGGCACCTAATTCAGACATCTTTGACACTAACCTTGGTAAAGTGATGCTGAGCAGAGACCTGTTTCAGAAAGGATGAGTACACTTGCACGAGGTGGTGACTTTCAAATACTTACTGCTACTAAGTTGGGTTGCCAGGTCTGACAACATGTATCCGACACAATAGTTATGACAAGTCTTTAATAGACATCCATGTGACCAATCGGGAGACATTAAGGAGAAATTATTGATTAGGATTCCAGTGGTTGATTGAGTTAAAAGCAGCAGAGATAGGAAATGTTGGCAGCTATGATGTATGTATTTACATTTGGTTGTTTTTCAGTTGGATCACGGTTTCGACTTTTTATCGAGACTGCAAGCAAGAGTCCTCAAAAGCTCCAATAGGTACAAAACAGCACAGCTAGGATCCTGGTGAGAGAGTGTAAATACAAACACATCACACCAAATCCATCAATCCAAACATTGGCTTCCCATCCGTTTGAGAATTCAGTACAAAATCTCCCTCCTCACTCGCCTGTACATCTGAAGAAACGCCCCATTCTACCTCAAAGAACGGTTAACCCCCCAAACCACCATGAGACACCTCTGATTCAGCAACTCAAATGACCTCCAAACACCCAAAAACAAAGTCTCATCCTCCCTGAACACCTGAAAGCTTCACTGACAGTGTAATCATTCACAAAGAACTCAAAACTTTACTGTTACAAAGGGCCTTTAACATGCTGAAGATGATGGTCTCTCTGTTTCTTGTCATTTTCTTGTCGTTTTTTTTCTCATCTTATTCTTATCTTGAACCTGTCAAATGTTTTTATTCTTATTTTGCACTTATTTGTATCAGTTGTATTGTTCCTCAGCTTCCTTTAAATATAGAGTGTTATAAATAAAATGTGTTAATACCGTTATGAGTTGTTTCACTCTAATGCTCTGGGGAGGCATTTTATGGCCTCTATATTTATGGGGTTTGAAGTAGGCTGTGAACATTTTTCAGACTTAAAGTGGGCACTGAGCTGGAAAAGGTTGGGAACAACTGCTCTAATGCACTGCTATTTTTTTTTTAAAAGAAATCCTCACTCTGCCACAGTTGTGCTCCAGTCTCATGTCTCTTCATTTCACATCCCTGTGGCGTTCAGCAGTGAGTGTCACCTGACCTTAAATCACGTGTCGGGGTTACACTTGTTTTGCAGATAAGTGGCACCGTCTGCTGTTGCAATGGATACTGAAATTGAATCACTCGACCTCAGGGCAAAATAAGAGGAGTTGAGGCCTGAGCTGAGGCCTTGAAAAAGGCAACAACATGCGAACCTGTCAGTCAAATACGCCAATACAACCAATACTGATGAGTTAATAATCAACCCCTATAGTTGTCACAAATAGGTAAATAAGGTAATAAGTTTAAGAAACCCCTCTAGTGGACACTCAAGGTACTGCAGTTTGTCTATTTTCTGCAAAGGAAAGACCGTATCAAGAAAATTAGGTTGTAGAGGAAGTTGACCTTTGACCCTTTGGTTTAAGTCAAGCACAGTCAAATCTTTTTCATAGCACATTTCAAAATGCTCATATATATCATGTACTCCACCAGCAGGGCACTAACAAAGCTGACATACAATCCAAATATATGATGAATGGTTCAAACAAAACTGTATTTGAGCACAAATATGAAATATTCCCCTCAGTTGTCCTGGGATATTGCTTCACCAAAGTAAGAGGAGTGACAGACAGGAGAACATGAAGCCTGAAGGCAGAAACACATGGATGAGTTTGAGTATTCTACCCTCCATTAGTTTGTTTTTATCCGCACTATGATGTTGATGTATCATCGTTTTCCCCCCCTCAGCCTCATTAGCAGCATGAAACGATGGAGGTGGGAGGGGGGTATCTTGACTTGCTGTCAGCCTGTGGAGGTGTGAAACCACTAAATCAACCCCCCCCCCATCATTCCTGTCATGTATGACAAATCCCTGTGGTGGTTCCTGCGAGGTCAGATTATGGCATGAATCACTACGGTTTCTATTTCCATCCGTCTACATCAAAGGCTTTCCAAACGTCTCCTGTCTCTCCTCGGAGTCATCATTCACTCCTCTACTCCTGCCTTGACCCCTGAGCAGTTTACAGATGATGAACAGACAACGCTGAACGCAAAGATGAGTATGGGTAATGGCTGACTGGAGCCAATCAGCTGCTGCTGAAACACCCTGGACAGGTCACATGTGACAGAAGATACACAGGGACAGTCTAAGGTCCAGTTTAGAGCTCAGTTAAGCTCAGGGGGGCAGTCTACAGAAAGTGGGAGGGGCACCTGTCAGGAGCCTATGTATTTGTAGATGTATCTATTCAATTCCACACTGTTTTATGTTGAATTTTCCGTTACAAATATCTGAAGAAAAACAAATGGAAAGCTTTTTTTCATGCCTTATGACAAATAAAAACACTCAAAGGAAAAATCCTGACACTAGCTTTCATAATTCATGCATCAAAGGATTAATGTACAATGCATCCCTAATGTATTCACAGCACTTCACTTTCTTCATATTTGTTAGGCCAGGACCCCACTCTATAATGGAGTACATTCATTTTTTCCCTCTAAATTCTGCACGCAACAACCCATAATGTCAAAAAGGAAAGGACTTTTATTTTGAAATTTTGCAAATTCAGAGAAAAAAAAGTAAGCTCTTACATTATTATTATCATCATTATTATTATTATTATTATTATTATTATTATTATTGAGAAAAATGACATCATTGACTTTGAATTTACCTTTTTGATTACTGGGTATGTAACTACAGAAATGTTCTGAACATTCCTCTGACTTAACTTTTCAAATCTTTTTCTCACATCCAACTCATCTTCAAATAACTGAAGTGTTTGCATGATTTGCCAGCTGTCAGAATCCATTTTTTTTAACACTTTACCGTGTCTTAACTTCTCTGGATTTAGGGCACTACCTTAGTTTCCACCTTTATTTCCTTACGTGTGCTAGATTGAGAATCAAACCCAGCATTACAAGCGGTAAAAATCAGCTGTTAAACATTTTCTTTATTGTTTGCTGTTCCTGATAACCATCCAACACCTTAAGAGCTCTCCTAAAACAAATTTTGCTGCAGTAAATGAGAAAAGTGTTCTGTAATTGCAGACATTTATCTTTATGCCTGTTCTCACTTTAATTTAGATCCTTTATCACATTTTCAGTCAAACTCTCCAATTCTTCGCAAGCCTTCACTTTTATTCTCCGCTGCCGTGACGACCACATTCATTTCCCCCTCCAGGATCAATAACATTTATATTCTCCCCATTTCAGCATTTCTCAGCTCTGAATGAGATTATACATGTGCCTCCTTTGGAAATACTATAATCCTCACTACACAAAGATTGAATTAAAATTCTACGGTGGATTAACTTCCTTGCTCAAAGACATTTTGTACAGCTTGTGTATGAAGTGCTTTCACTATATGAATTAGCAGGGGGGGCTCTTGTAGTGTCTCTTGTCTCCTCCATTCAGCAGAGATAGGGCTGCACACAATACACACACAGACACTAACTCTCATAACCCTTTAACTGCTCCTCTTTCCAGCCTTTACATCATGTTTCCCTTTGCATGTAATCCATTTCAGTACATGGAGCCTGTGTACGCGCTGCGCTCTCTGTCACTGTATTTAGAGTCGATTTTTTCATCAGCACTCAGCAGGGTGCTTTGCTTCATAATGACTAATGGTTCGATGAGTGGAAGGCAGTTTTGTAATAGGAGCTCATTTTTAGTTATCCTTCCAGCTAGTTCCTGCTCTCACAACCCACAGAGTATTAATTTTATCCTTTTACCAACCACTGAATCAACACAGACCTCAGTACAGCTCAAACACACACATACACAGGAGATGGGGATCACCATGGTGTTAATATGTTGTCCTGTAATTTCAGTTAGGACAAAGTACCGTTGTGTTTTTTAACATTTGGCATCCAAATTCTCTGTCAAAGGCACATTTCAGTTCTAATAAGATGGTGCTTTCAGTCTGTTTGCTCCAAAATTACAGAGCAAAAACTAAAACTAAAACAATAAGGCATCAGTTGAAAGGAAATAAGAGGGTTCTATGTTAAGAAATGTACAAAATAAGATCATAATAATTCAGTCAGACAACCCAAGTTTATTGATTTGAGGTGTTTGTTGCAGCAGCAGGGTCACACTTGTGTTTAGCATAAAGGCTTCAAGCTCATCACTCCTGGCTGTTTTGTTGTTAGACACTAAGATTATATCGTAAATCCTTAGGCAGAGCCTGCAGGTTGATATCTGAGCAGTGGTGGGGCTGGAAGTTTAAGATGCAGGACAGCAGAGACACACAATGAAAGTCTCCAGCTGAAATAAATTGGGAGCAAAGAGTTATAGGATTAGACTTTTATGGGTGCTTAGACCAAAGTGAAATTTCAATACAGGCTTTCTGGTGAGACCCACTACTGAAAAACCTTCATTCACTAAACATTAACTGCATATATTCTCTTACCAATTTCCATTCACAATAAAACTTGATAACTTGAGAAAAAAGTTTCTTGTATTAAGACAATTTTCTGATTTCAAGAAACTTCGCAAATTTTTCTGATCCCATCGACAGATTTTTTTTAATTGTTACAAGCAATTCAGACATTATTTTTGTCTCTAAAAAATTTGAAATAAGGCATTTTTATGGCCTAGTCTGAAATGTGGCTCAAATCATGAAAACTAAGACAATTTTTACTACAAATTAGACAAAACGATTTGCTTAGAGTTCAGTTTTTGCAGTGTGCCACGTATCACCTCTTCATTCACCACACTCTGTGAATGTTTGGGATCAGATGAGGTCAGTTTCTGGGGTTTGAAATGTCACATTCTGGCCTGATAAAGGGATTTATTATCTCCAAAGAGTTGTTTTTATGTAGTGTTTTATTTCATGATTCGCCAAACAATTTTTAACCTTCTTATACGGTCACAGCGTGGTTTCTCATATCAGGCCTCCTTTGAACTCTGTCAACACTGTCTCATGAAAAATATCCTCAAACATGGCCTTTAAAGTTTCAAAATACCCTAAAACAATTATTTTCCTTGACCTACGCTGGTAGATTTAAAATCCAATTTAGGATGCCCCTTGACCTCTCCCCCCAAAAGATATTGATTTCTCACTTTGCCACAGTCCATCTTCAAAGGACTTTGACCCCGAGAGGATTGAATCATTGCTACCCCTGACACAGCTGTTTTACCTTGCCGCAAGGAAAAACAGTTTGGTAAAGACAACCTTGTCTGCATGCTGGTGCAGTGGTTTGAATGGGCAAAGGGGTGAAAAGTTTCCAGTAACGTTTAGGAAAGTATTGGGGATATTGGAAATCCTCAGGGTTCTGCTGCCATCAACTTCAATAACTTTTCCATATATTGGATTGCTTAAAAAATATATTGTTTTTCCCCATTTTCAGTTTTTATTGTTCTGTGGAAGAAACTTTGGTAACACTTTACAATAAGGGTCCCTTAATACATGTTAGTTGATGCGTTATTAAGCATTAATTACCAGTTTACTAATATGTTAATAATCATTATAATGTCTGCCCTTACATTAACAAAGATATAAGTTAAAGCATTAATAAGCATTATTACTTGATATAAGTAAAACCTGACAATGCCTCTCGTAATCATTTACTAATGGTGTTTATTTGGAAGAAATAAAAGTTTAGTAACAGCTACCTAATACATCCACCAATCATTCGCTAAGATTTTACATAAATCCTGACAGGCAGTGATAATTAATCATTAATTAATAATGATTAATGCATAAACATAAGGGTAGCTAGTTCAATATGTAACTTTTATTCATGTTTGATAGTGTATAAATTGACTCTGAGCTGCTTAATTAACTCCTCATGAATGCAATAACTAGTGTGTTACTTAATGTTGGGTAAGACATAATAATGATTATTTACACATTACTAAACAGTTTGTTACTGCTTAATAATGCAATGACTAATGTTAATTAAGGAACCCTTATTGTAAAGTGTTACTGAAACTTTTCAAGGATTCAAGGAGTTTTATTGTCATTCAACCCATGTAAAACATGGGTGGGACGAAATTAGGTTACCCTGGTCCTGGAGCAAGCCCAATCATAGAAATGAGAATAATAAATATAAACAAATATACAATAAAAAAGAGAATAAAAGAAGAACACAATCAACCTTTTTAACAAATAGACAGAATAAAATAATAAACTGCAAAAATTGCAGTGACATTGAAGATGACGACCAGGTGATGAGGTCCAGGTCCTTGATTAGTAGAAAGTGTAGAAAGTATGGCCTGAAACTTCATATTTTGATATTTTTGCGTGGACTTAATGGGGTGCTAAGAGGGCAGGAGGAATATGCCACAGCTATTACGTAAATACCTAAATCTTACTTAATTTTTTTGACATTCATGCATTTGTTGTTCTGTTAAAGAAACTATAAGAGTTCTGTGGTCTCATTTATAAACGTTGTACCAGGCATGTTTGCTTGTATGTTTGCTACTGACAAATATTTGCCTGTATTCATAAAAGTTAGATTCTGCAAGGGAAAGTTCCTCAAAAATAAATCATAATGTCATTTGAAAAGATTGCATGTTTGTATGCATGTCTGCTTAGAAAAACTAAAAGGTTTAATATTCATGCATGTATCTGGCCAGGTAAATGTAGTTAAAATGAAAATTCCTATTGAAATTCTTCCACTATGACTATTCCCAGAACTTTGCAACCTTCATGGTTTGCACTGTTTCCCTACAATAATAACATTGGTTTGAATCCCTGACTTGGGAAGAGCCCGTGTGGGATTATCATGTTCCCCCTGTGCATGTGTGGGTTCTTGTGACTTCCTCCCCAAATGAGATGGGCATTAAAGGGTGTACTATTGTCAATACCCTCTTTTGGACATTAGTTAAAATAAAATGTTAAAATACTCAGAAATGCTCATCTTTGAGTTTTTACACAAATTCTTGTCATTTTCACTGAATACTTCTCTTTATGTTGCCAGCTATTTTTCAAATTCCTTTAAATACTTATTCTCCTCCTTTGACTCCATACGTCTTAAACTATAGGCTCAACTGAGAATCCAAGGCTGGATAAAGAAAAACAACCGCTCCTTAAATGCCAGCTGAAATAAGGAATGGAAGTGCTGGGGGGAAAAAAAGCCTCAGATGTGAAAGCCTCGGGGCTTATCTGTGGATAGGGAAAGGTTCATGAAGCGTTGCACATAGAAACGTGATGCACAGGCATGACACAATCAGCCATTCAGCATCACAAAGGGCCGTGTCTTGTCTGAGCGTTGTAGCTCTATCTTGACCTTCGCTTGCGTTCCAACCCTCTGAACAGGCCTCTGTTTGCGGGGGGCAGATGTCAGTCAGTTGACCCCCCTGAGGAACAGGAGCGTGGCTCTGCTGCCAGCTCTGCACATGGGCTGACTGTGAAGAGACTTAAGTGAACGTTTGGAGGAAGTTTAACTCAGGTGCAAACCTTGGGGTGGAAAACTCAGCCTGTGACATTTGAACCATTTAATGTCTCTTCATCAAACACGGCTTTATTGGAGAAGAAACCAGAGAGAGAGGGTAGAAACAAAGAGTATGATTACCCTCATGCTCAAGACGACAACCCCCACTGGCCTGGAGATACCACTGTCAATCAACACGCAGCACAAATACAATCAAATGTGCTATCTATGGGACATGTGACCCCTGGGCTATTTTTACAAGCACAGAGGGGATGACAGCACGGACTCTCCAGGGAAAAGAAATATGTGTATACATTCTCTCACATCAAAGCCTCGGCCATACTATCCCGTGCTATGCCTCTGTGAAATATGTGTTAAGCTAGCTAGCATACCTTGATAATACACAGCACTATGGCTGTAGTGTAAACACAAGGAGCCAAACATGGTCAGATATAGATAACCTCTGTTCATTGTTATTCCAGCTTTTCATGGAAGGCTTTACTGTACACAAAGACAGGAAGGTAATCTCTGGAAAGGGACCTGTTTACTGTAAACACGAGAACACCTGTGTTTTAGACGGTAAACGCAAAACTTTATGAGGACATCTTCATACATTAACCCCTTACATTCAGAGCTTATAAATATAGAACCATGAGGTCAAAGTTCATCGTCACTTCATCAAAAAAAAAAAAAAAAAAGTTCAGCACATCACTTCGCTGGTCACTTTTCATTTTTCTTTCCTTTTTGGGTTTGTGTCCCGTCATTCTTTGTAAATAGTGCAAGTTTTGATATTTTTTTCTAAATTGCTAATTTCTAACAAGTACCTTAAGTCTTTATTATTATAGTAATAATGATAATAGTAGTGATAACAAGAATAATGATTATTATAGCTGTTGTTGTTTTTATTATTACTATAGCTAATCTTTTATTTTTTATCTTATTTGTTTTATTTTTCTTTTTATTCTACTTCATTTTATTTCATTTTTGCATCTTTTGCGCTTGGAATGTTTGTGAGCTGCCGTGACGTGGAAATTTCCCCAATGGAGGATAAATAAAGATTATTCTATTCTAATCTACTCTATCGGTGACACCTCATTTGAAAGTTTTAAGTCTCTAGTTTCAGGAAATGTCATGTTTTGGCTCAAGTCATGGCTAAAGTCCACATCAGGATCAATGCAGCTAAAACAGTTTTTTTCCTTTTCAGTTTTTTTTATAGCCACTTTTTGAACATCATTAATTTCAAGATGCTTATGCCAGACACAAGACATCCACCACATCACTTCTTCACCTTGTCATCTACATCTGGGTGAAATTTGAGCTTTCTAGGTAAAACCGTGTAGGAGTTAGAGAGTTTTAAGTCTCAGGTGACCAAACACCAGCAGATGTGTTATCATGCTCCATGCTGTTGTCCAAAGCCTTCATGCAAACAAAACCAGCTTTGTCCGTGCTCAGTGTCCTCTTTCAAGTTAACTTTGTTCTCTCTGTGAAAAGGGTCATCATAAATCATGAAATTATAGCTCCCACTCGCGGTTTCTACCTCTCCTGTTAAGTATAAATGAATACCTGCGTCAATAAAGAGGTCCTCCCCACTGTCTAACTCGCTACAGCAGGCTTCGTGTCAATGGTGAGGCTACTGGTTACTGTATGTGTGAGTGACAGGCCTGATAGCCAATAAACAAGCCTGCTAGAGGGCTATTGGCCAGTCAAGCAGAGAGCAGCTGTTGTATAAATCAGGCTCTCCTGGCATCAAATCTCTGTGTATTGAGATGGGGACACTTTAGTCTTATAAAAAGGTACTATGTAAGCGTTATGTTTACAATACATGTTAAAGCTACTGAAGGCAAAACTTGACACATAGCCCCCCCCCAAAAACACGGCCTTAAAAGATAAGACAGGTTTATTTCATTCCCCATAAATACCTCGATTGGTTCTGTTTCCTCTGCACTTGCCAGAGGCCTGTTGCCCACTTTGCCCAGTGAATTATTGGATGTTTCTTTAGTGTGTCTTACCTAGCAGCTGCACTCCACGGGTCAGACCGTAAACATCAATGAGCGCCCAGAGGGGCTCAGCTGTGCGGACTCCACTGAAGAACAGCATGGGGTTGGATTCATTGATTCGATAAAAGACTCTGCCCTTCTTGTCAACCCAAAAGGCAATGATGTTGCCCTCATTGGCAAACTCCTCAGGCAGAGCTTTGGCCCAGAAGCCGCTCTGTGACACCAGGTCGGGGCAGGCGTATTTAGGCAGGTTGTCGGGGTTTATCCTGGAGGGGTCTTTGGAGGTGAAGCCCAGACGTAGAGCCCCGCTCCAACAGCACTGCTTCTTAGTGATCTGCAGAGACGACAACCAAGAGCAGTTTTCTGTTACAGCTGATTTCTTTTTGATAGAATAAAACAACTCAACATACCATTCATTTGAAAATACTGCTTTGGTTTTGAATGTATATTATCTCCACCTAATGCAGGATGGGTTCAGTTCACTTTATGGTGCATATACAAAGGATGGACTACAGCAGAAAGTGGCATCAAAAACTACACATCATTTTTCCTGCTTTGTGCTCTTTTTTCTCTGCAAAAGATAATGATACTAAGTTTAAACACGCCCATGTTCTTTGTAATTTGCTCATGTTGAGCATCTGATTTGAGATGAGCTGTGTGGAATTGCTCTGTGCATGTGTCATTGTAACAAAACTTGTCTATCCATGTTTACCCTTTAACCCCTTACATCATACTGCTTTGATCCACACTGCAGCCCAAATAGTGCATGCACTCTCCCAATGCAGGTTTGTGCACATTGAACACTTACCCAGGAAACTTTAGCAAGCACTGAGGAAATTGTATTGAATGAGGTCAAGTTGTGTTATGTTATTAATGTTATGCAATATATGTAGCTATGCAATAGCTATGTGAGATTAATATATGTTATATTGTAAATCAATTCAGGCATTAAGGGGTTAACACTTCATACTTTGACCAGTATATGAGGAGGTCAATTCATGACATATGTGACAATAATTTTTACTGTTTTTTACAAAACTCATGTAACTACTCCCGACAACCCAGACATAAAGGACTGTGCAATAAAACCATTATGATAACTAATGTCAGTGTTGTTTATGATGACAATAAAATGGATGTTTGAGAAAACCATATTGCAGGGTAAGAGGTTAGCAGGTCTCAGACTTTTGAAATGGAACTGAAACACAGCTGAGATTAGAAACAGTTAGGAAACGTGATCACTACCAGCTCAAAGCAGGAAGAAAACATCCTCAACTAAAAAAGTGGTTCACTCCAGTGATTTTTCATTTACTTTGATATATTTTAAAAATCTTTTTTCATCTTTAATCTACTTTTCCTTTTGTTTTTATTCCTTTTTTTATTGGTCCTTGTGTCTTATTTAGTGCTTATTTCACTTCCTTATTCTATCTTATAGCTTTTTTAATACCATATTCTTTTATTTTCAACTGCTGTATTTGTGTGATGAGCAACGGTAACAATAATCTTATCATAATCTTAATGAAGATAATAACCTGTCTAGTTACTTCAGTTTCACTCAGGACGTTGATCAACGTTGAGTAATATGATTTTTTGTTTTGATTTGTTTTGATCAATTTATTCTCTGTATGTAAGCAGCACTCATAATTTCACTGTGTTTAAGTTAACCATGGACAAAAAGATGCTTTCTATTCTATTCTATTTCTATTTCTATTATCCCCCCAGCATGATCTTCACACATGGAAAAGTTTGTCTGAATGAGTTAGGATTAGTGTGTTAGAAAGCAGCTGAAATATTATCAAACTTCAAGTTCAGAGTTATCCTTTTAGCTCATCCAGAAGTGAAACTGTTGTCATGATAAACGTAGAAGGGCATCACTTATAAATAATGCATTGCATCTTAAACTGACCCGAGGGTAAAATTTTCATCCTGGCTGTGCACGGCAGTTACTTCAGGTGTTAGTGTGTTAAATGTTTTCAAATGAGTTTCATTTTCAACCGCAGGGGCCTGGTTTTCCCAATGAAAGCGAAGTTCATTTAAATTCAAGAAAAATAGCAAAGGCACACACAGACACTTTTTGTTCTGCAGCATGGTTCAGAGTGATTTAACCCTTTGCGTACCATTTGTGATAGACATTGTGTCTGTTTGTTGCACAGATTTAATTGGTGTGAAAGCTGCATAATGGTTCAATGAATTAGGCCCTGAGGTTAGAGAGTCTGAGCTCTGTAAATCAAAGGAATATGTAGTAAATGGATCTGTTAGGGTTGCATATCTAAAACACTAATGTAAGCTTGGTAACACTTTCGCCTATGTTTATATCACATTATAAATACATTTACAGCGTCTTATAATAACATTATAGCACTGTATAACTACAGTTATAAATGTTCATAAATTACCATAATGCTTTATAACAATAATCATAACACACTATAAAGCATTTACTCATCACTTATAAGGTCAGGTGTTATAATATGTTATAACTGTTAGCAACTCACTGACAATGCCCACATAGATAATGCATTATACAGATATTTATCATATTATTATAAACACGTATAACTAATATTATAAACACTCAGAAGTTACCATAACTCTCTTGCAAGGATCAAAGGGTATTATAATCACCATAGTTGCCATATAAGTTTTTTGAAGGAGTCACAACACTAATAAAAAATAAGTTTTGCTATGTTATCTGTTGTTCTTGCATTGATAAAAAAAAAGATGTGTATTTATCTGTTTTGTTTGTTTTTGAAGGACTTTTGTTTATCAGTGTAGCCACTCATTGTGAATGTGGTCATTCAAAGTTTTTTGAAGGAGTGTGTGAATGTGTTATGCTCATTGTTATAAAGAGTTATGGTAATTTATGAGTCTTTATAATGATAGTTATACATGTTTATAAGAATATGATAAATATCTGTATAATGCATTATCTATGTGGGCATTGTCAGTGAGTTACAAACAGTTCTAACATATTATAATACCTGATCTTGTAAGTGATGAGTAAATGCTTTATGTGTTATGATTATTGTTATAAAGTATCACAGTAACTTATGAATGTTTATAACTTTAGTTATACAGTGCTATAATGTCATTAAAAGACATCAAGTCAAGTAAAGTATTACCATAAGCTCTTTTCCTTCATACTCCTTCTGATATGTTATTTTAAATAAAATGAACTAAATGCTTATGTAATCTGTTGCTAAAGCTCTTTAAAAAATTTAAAAAATCAGTTGGAATTTAGCTCAATGTCCTTCTGTTTTTTTTTTACCATTATCTCCTCAGCTGCTTATTAATGTAGAGGCTGTGAAGTTATAAAGATTGGTCAGATTCTGAGTGCACACAGTCTGTATCCAGCAGCATGAATACTTGGCAGCATTGGGTCTTCCCACTCTTTTCTCGTGATATCAGAGAGAAACTACCACGGTGAAGTGAGAGCTCCACTTTTCGAGTGAGAACCTTGAATAAAACCAGAATGATAGCCTGACAGTTTGAAAGCTTTAAGTGGCTCAAGTGCTTCTCTCTGACAAGTACCTTGAGGCGGACTTGCTCATACAGGGTGACGGGCCTGTTGGTGAAGGTGATGGCGTTGCAGAAACTGGCCTGCCTCTTTACTGTTTTCTGAGCCTGGTCCATGACAATTTGGGACCCCTTGGCATTCGGGTGGAAAAGAAGAGGGCTGATGGGAAGCGCCCCTCCGACGCTGCCGCACTGGATAGGCAGACACCTCTTGGGTTTGTGGTGACATCGGTGCGACGTGGATGGAAACGGGCCACCGAGAGAGTCTGTAAAGGAGAGAAAGAGAGGAGGCAGAAACAGAGAAGGAGATGAGCTTCACTATGACACAATACAGGCTTATGAAAAACAGGTTTCGTTTGGTCATCATAATTATTCCCTCATGTTTTTTGTTTGTCATCTGATGAATCATTTGCATCACAGAATATAACCTCAGACATTACCGCATGATCTAAAATCTCTATGAGGCTTTCTGTTGACTGTATGTGAGCAGCGGGGCAATGAGCTAATCAGCTGTAATCATTCTGGGCTCTGCAGGGTGAACAGCAAAACTCAACACAGGTCAGGACTGCTAAGTATGAAAAGAAAAAATACAAGTACAGAACTGCTCTCAACAAACAGAGTCAAGGAAATCTTGTTTTTGATTCTTGGATGAAACCATTCAAACGGTTTCACAGCTAACTCCTACCAAGACAAATGTGTAGACATCTCTTCCAGAGCTGAAACTAAGAATTAATTTTTTAAAGTTATTTTTTCTTGGGCTTTTCATGCCTTTAATGGATAGAGGGGGACAGTAGAAAGAGTAGGAAAGGGGGAGAGAGTGGGGAGTGCAGGAAACAGGCCGCAGGCTGGATTTGAACCTGGGCCACCTGCTTGAGAGAAAACCTCATGGTGCGCAACCTAATCCACTAGGCCACCTGCGCCCCCAGAATTAGTTTTGTCTACTAATCCATCCTTTCTTTTTTTCATTAGTTTATTCATCACTATAACCTCTGTTTTTCCTGTTTTACCTCAGTGGCTAAAGAGAGCAAACCTGTTTAATTCAACCTGTGTACCTTAACCCATAGCAATGTAAGTCGACATCATTTCTCTTTTAATGTCAAATAATAAAACAGATGACTCAGTAAATTCCATACTATATAATATGACTGAAAATAGTGGTGTACTAACAAGAATCAATTATAGTTCTCCAATAGATTTACATTTAACACCAACAGGATCAGTTCATCAATTATTGTTGTCGCCTACAACACAAACTGGTCCATAATCTATAATAAAGCTTTACAGTTAAGTCCATTATTTTGTTAATTGATTCACTTTAGTTAAAGTCCTTTCCAGAGAGAACTATTTACATATAACTTTGATTGGGGACTTTTTTATATTTGGAGGTTTAAATATTTTTTCTTCAGTTTCCTCATATCTGTGACCAATATCTGTTCAATGTGCTTTAACTATAATAATAATGATAATAACGTAAATTTATATAGTGCTTTTCATGGAACCCAAGGTCATTTTCCAAAAGGGGGACAAAGGGGACAAACAGTGACAAAAACAAACAAACAAACAAAAAAAAAACACAGATCTAGTTTTGGACCCAAGCTAAGTTTTTAATCTGGAAAAGCAAAGGAGAAAAGGTGAGTTTTGAGGTGTGACTTGAAACTGTTTAGGGTTTACTAGTTTTCATTTGGCCAATCAGGGCTCCCATACATTCGACAGCGAGAAACTCTGTGCAGAGGAGCAGCAAGAAACAGCTCGTGATTACTTAACTACAAAAACGGAAATCTAAGCAAGTCATTCTGTCTTATTTGTAGTAAAAATTGTCTTAATTGTTCTTAATTTGAGCCACATTCACCAGACGAGGTCATAAAAAAATGTCTTATTTCACATTTTTTAAAGACAAAAATGAGGTGTAAATTGCTTGTAACAAGTAAAAAAAAATCTGCCAATGGGATAAGACAAATTCGCCCGGGAAGTTTCTTGAAATTAGAAAGATGTCTTAAAACAAGAATCTTTTATCTTATCCCATTGGCAGATTTTTTTTTACTTGTTAGAAGCAATTTACGCCTCATTTTTGTCTTTAAAAAACTTGAGATGAGACATTTTTATGACCTTGTCTAGTAAATGTGGCTCAAATCAAGAATAGTAAGACACATTTCACTAAAAATAAGACAATGACTTGCTTGGATTTCAGTTTTTGCAGTGTTGCTGTTTGAACAATTTCTTTTATTAAAAATGTGTGTCTGTGAAAGCTATCTTAAGCTTGCAGAAAGTAAAATAGTTGCAATGCTAATGTGTTAGCAGGTCAGTTTGATTTTACATTGATTGTAGCATGAAGCTAGCTGACTTGTGCTGACCAAAGGTAGCCAGGATGTACCTGCCTTTAGCAAGTTAGGCTGTGTATATCATTTTGACTGTTCATACAAATCTCTTTCTAATAAAAATCTTTCTAATAAGCATTTTCAGTTGTACAGTGCTTTTGTGTGTCGAGTCATAATAAATGACCAAATCAAGAACAATGGTCTCCCATTTTACAAAGAACTGTTCAGCGTTCTACCAAGCTGGGCACCTACATTCAGTGAGGTTCAGAATAGTCCTCACTTTTAAAAAGTTACAGGAGTTTTGACTCAAATCCTGAAAAACTGTCCACAGAGTGAAGAGATAGTGGGAGTGAACCTCTATTTTTCTAAATCAGGTGCCAAACACCGGGAGCTGTCAGGCTGTCCAAGCAGCGGGGACAGAGTCTATTTCTCATGTATGAATTTTGAATTTTTTTTCTGGAAAGTATCAAATAACACAGAACCTCATGTGGTGAACTGAAGTTACAGTTGTTTATTTTCTGCCTGGTGCCTGATTTCATCATATGAAAACAACAATAAAAACAATAACATGTCTTTCCAGCGATTAAATTTCAATGTCAACACATTTTTATAGATTAGTATATTAAGAGAATGATTCAAACAGAGAGTCTAATGATATTTCCACATCTGATTTTGCTCAGATATGTTATATTTCACCATTCTGGGTTGTCAAATGATTTCCAGAAGTCTCAGTATTTGTGTTTCAAACTTCCAACAATTTTGTGGTGAGGAGGTTTAATCTATCTTCTGCTGTGCTCACATTCTCACAATTTTCTGGTCCACTTCTGTGCGCATTATTAAGCCTTGTTATTTTCTCCGGTGCTCTCACCTGCATATTTCATATTCAGCAGGGTGTATCTTGTGGGCCAAGAGAGCGATGGTGTTGGCAGAGGTAATAGTGATTGTGGGTTGAGAGATAGAGTCCCATTCCCGATTCAAAGCTCTCCCCAGCTGTGTTGCATTATGGGGCTATTCAAGCCTCTGTCAGCATAGAAACCGGTGTGTCTGCTTCATCTTTGATAGATTTCTCCCTGTTTGATTTGCTGGCAAGAAAAGAAACCGCATCTCCTCAGTCCTCAGAGGCTTATACATGTGAACACATCGGTAAAACCTGTGTTTACGCTGATGTATCAGCAAGTTGATTCTCTCTGCAATCAAACTCCACTCAACTATTCTGGGAAGAGTTCAACTCTAAATGTTTGGCCGCCAGTCATGGGAATATCAACCCAGAGGATCATCAACAATGAATAAAATCAAGAATCAAGAATATTTCTAGACTTAAAAGAAAATTAGGTTTTATTTAGGGCTGAATGATTTGCATAAATAATCTAATTGAGAACATCATTGCCTATATTACAACTGCAATTATTTGTGTGATTATTTCTTGTTTCCTATCTTGTATGTTCATGTCATACAATGTGTTTGTTTAAAAACATATATTAATAACAGCACAACAACAACAACCCACTATGACTACTACCTGTGACTGCTTTTTATCCAATTTAGTCACTTTTTACTTCTCTTATGGCATTTTTGGACCATTTTTGATACCTTCTCACTAATTTCCAGGTTCACTCCCAATTTTCTTGCCAATTTTTGTTGTCTGGCCCATTTTTGACACTTATGGACCTTTTTTTTTGCCACAAACTGACAATTTTTCTAAGTTTGATCCCAACGTTCTTGCTATTTTTGTTGACATTGGCCATTTTTACTACTTCTCACTGTTTTTTTAAGCACTTTTTAAAATCATTTTTGCTTCTTTCTGATTTTAAAAGTTTCCTCCAAAGATTTTATTACTAATTTTTGTTGCTTTTTGGCCTTTTCAGCCACCTTTCCCTTTTTTTTTTTTTTGCCACTTTTGGACTTTTTTTTGCTACTTTTTGAGTATTTCCAGGCTTTATCCCACTTTAAATGCCAATTTTTTATGTTTTTTTTCCAATTTTTACTACCTCCAACTAAGTTATATTGCTGTTCTTTGCTGTTTTTGCCCGTTTTTATCTCCTTAATTGTTTAATTTGTAAAGATAGTACTGAACAGTTTGTCTCATTGGTTGAGCAACTGGTGCAGAAAACGGGCTGCAAAAGCTGTATTGGATATTTTACACATTTCAGGTTACACAAATATTGCACTGTCTGCGATTGGAATATGGCAACAGGAAATATTGTGATTTAATCTGATTTGCAATTAATTCCAATTTTCATGTGAAGTTTATAGAGCTGAGGACTTTCTCTCAATCTTACTCTCTGACAGTTTGACAGACATACAGATGGAGACTGACACTGGCAGCAGCAGTTATCCTGTTCGGTCCTGATAAGACCGCACTGGCCTTTCCTTTTGTTTTATGCTCCCTCTCTGTCTTTATCCCCCTCTCGACGGTGTTTATCTCAAAACGACCCGTCCAGTTTTCCACCCCGCGAACGCGTCTACTGTCCAATCTGGCCCCCGACAACCTCAGAGCATTGTTGAGGCCTTTTGTCTTAAGCAGAGCCACTGGAGAGCCGTTGCTGAGTGCAGCTCGTGTGGTCACATGGTCGGAGCAGATTGAGCTGAATGTATTATCAGGCTGTAAAGAGACGCAGCTGCTGTGGAGAGAAACAGGCTATGTGTGAATTCATGTTCCTTAGCAACCCCTCGTATCTAAAGGTCTTGATCGGTGCACTCTTTCACTTCATGAGCATAGGCTGGGGTACAGCAGATGCCTTTTGTTTATTCAGACACAACAACGAGTTATTTATAGTTACCGACTCCAGCGTTCTGAAGCTCAGAGTCTGTGTTTTTCCACAAAGTCCTTTTAGACAAAGGGGAACAATTAAGTATTTTAACATCTTTTACTCAATTTCTTTCATCCTCCTGGATCTTTTAATCCTTTGTTTTTTCCTTGACCGACAGAACACCAACAGCGACTCAAAGGCTTTGCAGCTATTTGCAAGTCATTGACTGAGCTTCAAGGGATTAAGCTTATTTCAGGTTTGAGACCCTTTGACCTGTCCTGTTACCTGGTGTGCAAAGAGAGGGAGAGTGAAGTTCCAACTCTGTGTCTGATTCTAATAATAATTTACAGGGTGGGGATTGTCTCATTCAAAAAAAAAGAAAAAAAGAAAATTGAATTAATACCCATCCATGTGACTGTTTGAGGAGTTTTTGTGTAAACTTCACTTTGTCACCACATTAACCACGAAGCACTTGACTGAAAGTTATAATTGAACCTGAACTTCATAACCCGTGACACTTAGGGTCTTCATCTTCATCATCAAAGCACCGAACCTGGGGGGACAGAGCCTTCTCTGTCGCTGCCCCCACCCTCTGGAACACCTTAACACAACACATCCGAGCCTGTCCAAACCCATCCACATTCACAACCCTCCTCAAAACGCATCTTTTTAAAAGTGTTTTTAATGTCTAACTGCTTTTAAATGTATCCCATGGTTTTGTTTTGTCTTGTTTTCATTGTTATAGGTTATTGTTTTTGTTATCATTACTCTGTTGTTTTATTTGATGTTTTTAATGTCTGTAAAGCGTCTTTGAGTATCTAGAAAAGCGCTCTATAAATAAAATGTATTATTATTATTATTATCAATTTCAATCTGGTAGCAGAGTCCAGCAGATGCAGAATGCTTTTTCAAGGCTACTTTTTAACAAAGCATAATTAAGCCACCAGCTTAATGTGAGAAGGACAAAATAATTCATTAACATTTTCAACAAACAAACCAAAAAACAACAAATAAGTATAAAAAAAAGCAAATCACAAATTTTCAGCTTTATACTTGCATCATTCCAAAAATGAACTCCAACAAGAGACAAATCTCCTTTTGATCCCTTTTACAGCTTTTTGTAGAGTAAACTGAAACACGTTTCTCAATCACATGGACTCTTAAACTGAAAATAGCTAAGGAGTGTGAAAGCGATTTTGATTTTACTCAGACCATCATTTGTTTTACTTTGCAATAGAACAAATCTTTGATCTTCATAACACTGAAGTCAACACATAGTGGCTCTGTGTTTTCATAATAATCAGCCTTGTTCATAAAACACACAGCTCTCTTTTGCAGAACCACATTTGAATTTTTTAATGTTTTGTGACTTTGTGGCTTCACACAACAGGAAAAGTCAATTATAAGTGAGGCTGTATAATTTCATACATATCTAGACTCGTGCTTTAGTTTGGTTTACAAAGCTAAAAATGCCCAAAGTTGCCAAAACAAAGTTCTGTATCATCCTGATACTTGGGTATGGTCCAGTAACAAAGCCCAGGTAAACTTAATATCTGGAATTAAAAAGTTGGACCAGTTTATGTGACCTAAAATCTACAATGTGGATTGCAGAAGTGAGACATGACCCTTTCACAATAAGATAACACTTTACATTACTTTACATGGGACAGGAGATTCAGCACAGAGCCAAATGTAGAATTCAGGTTTTCAGCTTCACTGTCACCTCTTAGTGTTGTCTAAAGCTGAAACTGAGAACATTTATGGAGCAAATAGCCACGTAGGAACGACATGCATGGTTTTAAAAGAAGTGGCTTATTTGGATGAACATCAAGCACCAGGATGTTGTACAAGGCCCAAATTATAATCATCCTGATGGGTTATTACTGATTTATTTGCATATTTTATTTTATATTTTCTTATTTTCTCCCCTGCGTGCGCCACACATGCCTACATGCAAAATATGTTCAACGCTGGACTGGGGAATTAATCCCAAATTAGATTAAATTGCAATATGACCTGCTGCAATATTCTGATCACAGACAGTGTAATATATATGTTTTAACCTGAAATGTGTCAGAATATCAGATAGTTTCTAGCAGTCGATATTTTATACTCTACGCAAATTTTACTTAATACTAATCAACCAAAACCCCAAACTATTAAAAAACTGCCTTGGCAAGAGAAAAAGATCTAAGATGAAACGTGTCAAAAACAGCAAAAAGCAATGCAATTAAGTTTAATGAGGCAAAAATGGTCCAAGATGAGAAAAAATTGGCCAGAAAATCAGGAGGCAACTTGGTAAATGGTCAGAAAGAGGAAAGAAAAGGTTCAAAGTGGCAAAAAAAGAGTGGAAAGAGACTAAATTGGTGACAAAGCATCAAAAATTGGCCAAAAAAAAAACAAAAAATAGTGAGAAAACCTGGAAAACACTCAGAAAGTAGCAAATGTGCTTCCAAAAGTGGAGATAAAAATAGTCAGAGGGAAGCAACAACAGAGAAAAAAGTGACAAAAAAACAAACAGTAAAAGCGATAAGCAACATCAAAAAGCAACAAATATTGGCAAGAAGGTTGTGTTACAATTCAAGTGCAGGGAAGTGGTTAAAAACAGCAAGAATCAATAAAAATAAGTTTAAGGTGGTAAAAATGGTCAAAGATTAGCAAAAAATTGGCAAGAAAATCAGAAGGAAACTTGGTGAATATTTGGAAAGTAGCAAAAATTGATCCAAACGTGGCAAAAAAGGGTATGAAAAGTGACTGAAATGGCGAAAAAGCATCAAAAATTGGCAAAAAAAATAGTGGGAAATAAATACTGAAAAGTCACTCAAATGGCCATCAAGCAACAAAAAATGGCAAGAAAATCCTAAGAAAACTTGGAAAAAGTCAGAAGGTAAATACAATGGAGAAATAAGTTACAGAAAAGAGGAAAAGTGATAAAAATAGCCAAAGGCAACACAAAAATTGGCCAGAAAGTTGTGATACGATCAAAGTGGTGAAAAGAAGAAAAAAAACAGCAATTATCAATAAAAATAAGTTTCAGGTAGCAAAAATGGTCCAAGATCAGCAAAAAATTGGCAAGTAAATCAGAAGGTCCAAAAAGAAGTGACTAATGTGACTAAAATGGTGAAAAGCACTGAAAATTGGCAAAGAATAGAATGAGAAAAGTTGGAAAACACTCAGAAAGTAGCAAATGTGGTCTAAAAGTGGTGAAAAAAAAGAGTGGAAAGAGACTTAATTGGCTAAAAAGCAAAAAGAATAGGCAAGAAAATCCTGAGAAAACTGAGAAAAGTCTGAAGGAAGAAAAAAAAAAGTGATAAAAATAGCTAAAGGCAACAATAATTTGCTAGAACGTTCTGATACAATCTAAGCGGTGAAAAGTGGCAAAAACAGCAAGTATTAATATAATGAAGCTTAAGGTTGCAAAAATGGTCTAACATCATCCAAAATTGGCAAGAAAATCAGGAGGAAACTTGGTAAATGGTTCGAAAGTAGCAAAAATGATCTAAAAGTGGCAAAAAGGAGTGGAAAGTGGCTAAATTGGTGAAAAAGCATCAAAAATTGGCAAAAAATAGTGACAAAACTTGGAAAACACCCAGAAAGTAGCAAAAATGGTCCAAAAGTGCTGAAAAAATAGTACAAAGTGACTCAAACAGCCAATCCTAACAAAACTTGGAAAAAGTCAGAATGTTATCACAACGGAGAAAAACTGACAGAAAAGAGTAAATGTGATAAAAGTAGCCAAAGGCAACAAAATATGGCCAGAAAGTTGTGACAAAACTTAAAAGATAGTCAGAAGGAAGCAAAAAAAAGCCCAAAAGTTCCAGGGAAAAAAAGTGACAAGTGACTAAAATGGGAAAAAATGAGCACAAAGAAATGTCACAGTGCCATAATTAATGTCAATGCTTATTCCTACAATGTGTTTGTTTAAAAACGTATGAGTTTTGGGAAATAAACTGCAATTGCAATACAGGGGAAAATAACCACAGTCAGATAATTTTTGCAAATCGTTCAGCCCTACATCAAAGTAAAACAATGTCAAGGATAGAGAAAAAAGTTATCAGCTGTGTAGTTCAACTCTACACAAGTATAACTCATAAACCCTCATAGCAGGATGCTTCTCTGTGTTCACCGTCCCTGCAGAACTACTCCAACACCATCACCAGCCTGTGTTCTGTTTGCCTGAGGGCTATCGTCTGTGTGAAAGTGGTCTGAGAGTATGTGACAGCAAGATACAAGTTCTTTTTTTCTGTTTATCCTGTGATGATGGAGAGAAAAAAAGCCCTTTTATGGCTGTGAAAGCTTCATCTTTCCAGGATGCTGTACTACTCTTTAGGATTCAGTGTATCCCTCTTATTCAATGTTCAAGTTTGAAGTTGTCGAGAGACTCAAAGCAGCCTCCAGCCTCACGACAGCTCTTAGGCCTCCAATTACCGCTGCAACACAAATCCTTAAGTATGCTTATGTCTGCCGTGCCAGAGATGTGACCCCTTGATGTAAAAGGCTTGAAAATGTCTCCTCTTTAACATCATTCTGTCAGGGGCCTCTTTAAAAAAAACAGCGTTGTGCATTTGTTATCAGGAAGAGAGCAGTTTTAACAGCCTCACAGGAGCCGTTTCAGCAAAGGTCGAGGATGTCACGTTATAATCACACAGGGTAAAAAGCTTGTACTCATCTGCCCCAGAGCGTAGAGGTCTTTATCCCTCTAATAACAACACCCAAACACACAACAGCTCCAATCTCTCATCACAATAAACAGGCTTGTGTGCAGCTGAAACCTGTCATACTCCAATGAACAACGCTGTCGGCCCGCGAGCTAATCTCTCACCGGTTTATTCAGCTGACGATGTTGAGTGAGCGCTGAGCGGTGTGTGTGTGCATGTGTGTGTGTGTTTCATCAAGAGTTGTATAGCCATTACTCACCTGCCATCAGCTAAGTGGTTTACCATCTAAAGAGGATTTCAAAGGTGGGAGAAAAGTATTCTAATATTTACAGAGTTTCAGGTAAACAAAGACTTCCTGGTCGCGCAGAACCAAACTAAAAGCTTTCCTCTTCATAAAACGCGCTTATTCGATAACAGTTAAGCCGTATTATGTGAAATTAGGTCGATTATTGTTGGAAAATATTTAATGCTTGTATGCAGAAAGGTCTGGGGTTTATTGCAGGAGCATGTTCAGGGTTTATTGATTTGCTAATAAATATGAAGGACTAGGGCTTGTTATGGAACTTTTTAGGGCACCTGAGAAAAAAGGAAGTATTTTAACGTGACATCTTTACAATTAGAACCAACAAATCTAAGGGACTGGGTTAGGAAACACTGGGGCTGTGTGAATAATCCAGATTGTTCTGATAATTTATGATCTTCTGGGAATTCATAAACTCTTTTGTCTTGTAGGTTCCAGCTGCTGCAGCCATGAATTAAGACTGAACCATTTGCAAAAAATAATCTAATTACAACCATTTTGCCATACATTGCATTTTGGATTTATTGTGTGATTATCTCTTCCTCATCATATGTGTTGTTACTATTAATAGCTACATAGAAGGGGGTGAAGGTTTTCATTATTATTATTTTTGTTTTGGACTGGAAAAACTATGGCAACACATTCACACCAGTTTAGAAAAAAATGAATGAAACTTGGCTTTATTGAGATTTTTTTCCATATTAAGTCATAATTTTGAGGAAAAGAAGTCAAAACTATGACATCACGGTCAAAATTATGAGAAAAAAGCATTGAACATTATGAGGTAAAAAGTCAAAACCAAAGGACGGTTAATAGCATTTCTACAAAATTTAAAAAAGTAAATAAATACAAAAGAAACTCTGCTTTCATATATGGGTACATCTCAAAAATTAGAATATTGTCAAAGAGTTAAATATATTTTTGACACTCACTTAGACAGTGAAACCCAAATGTTATAAAGACTCATTTTACATGAAGTCAATTATTTCAAGCCTTTATTTCTTTAAATGCTGGTGATAATGATTTACAGATAATGAAGACCCTAAACTCACTGTCTCAGAAATTAAGAATATTACATGGCATCAATAGAGAAGGATGTTTTTAGACAGAAAATGATTTTTTTCTCTTTGCTGCTTTCAACTATTTGTGCCACCTCAAACTTCATAACTTTTTTCTACTGCTCAACACCCAGATTGTTGCTCTTGCATGGGTACTTTTTCAACAATTTGGCTCTTTGGTTGAGCAGGGTTGAGTAACACTGGTGCACAGCATAAAACATCTACTGCAAAATAAGTATATGGTATTCTGACACATTTCTGGTCATTGAAATAGAAGGAAGAGAAAACAGCTGGAGTCAAAAGACAGAAGTTCCCACTCTCCCCACTCCATTGACCAGTCTGTCTGTCTGTGTGCACAACTTCCTGTCCCGCACTTGATGCATCACTGCTCTGGCATTTGGCAAAAATAGGATGGTTGCACATCTGCTGCAACCTAGCACAGCCTGATTACAATGGAACGGATCCAGTGTAAGTTGACACGTTGACTTGAATGGAAACCTTTCTGATCCAGTTACAGTGAAGAGCTGGACTGGAGCTGGAACTAAGACTCATTCTTCGTATTTCAGCTGTTACTAAAGGGCCCATACTGTAAAATTTTATTTTGCACATTATTCCATGTCAATACAACAAAAGATTTCTGAAGTTGTTGTAGTAACGCTAAATTATGAGTTGGAATCAATTAAAAAATATATTTCAACTTGAAATTCAATGCCCAATTAAATCAGAACAGCATATTGACTCAACAATCACCTTACCCCCTCCCAGCTGTTGAGTAAAGCTACAGCTTTCTACTTATACCCAGAATTCCTGTGTGAACTGTAACCTAACAGTTACACCATAAGTGTAAGGAGGGCACACAGTGGATATGACACCCTGTGAAAGCACAAGCCAGCTGAAATCCTGAGTTTACAAAATTAAAGAGTTTGACTGAAATTAAATGAACAAGTTATTTCAAGCAACTACCTGAAAAAGTTAAGTCAACTAACATGTTGACAAGAGATGACACAAGACAACTTATTTAAGCAAGATAATTTTATTGGTGTTGGAACAACAAATGCTAGTTTTTGACTGAACACAAAATTTTAAGGCAGCCCTTTGTGTCATAATTTTACATTGAAACAAAAAGCAACATTTAGCCATGCATGACTTTTTTTCCCCCTTTTGGAGATCTTGTCCATGGAAAAATAAAAAGAAGAGTACTTGTGGTTTTCTTTAGCTTTTACTCCATTACATTCAAAGTTTCACTGTACGGATAATCCAGGATGTTACACAAGCACGTCACAACTCTGCAATGGGAAATAACTTGGTACTGGGCCCACATTTTAAGCACCAGTACCAGTATTTTAAAATGGTAAATATACACCACCTTTTGTTGGGGGAAAAACTATTAGATTAATTAGATTTATTACTCAGACGACTTCATTCTGGGGAAACTGATTAAGGATAAAAAGCAGAGTTTTGGTTTATTTTTTGGAGAAAGTAAGTGCTTTATGTCTCAGGATAGTGCCAAGAGTTTCACTACTCAGATAGGAGCAGGGGATAGGAGGGCAAAGGTCAAGACCTGCCGCAGTCGTGGGAACCAATGACGAGGAGAGACAGTTTTAATGACCAGCGAGGAAGATAAGAGGGCTCTACCTCAGGGAACACTTCTGTATATCCTCTTTGTTTGTGTTCCATTCTTGCGAGAATTAAGGAAAGCTTTTACCAACTCAACTGACTTTGTGCATCTTTCTCTAGCTCTGATATAGATTTTTCTCTCACCTTTCGTGACACTGGCTCAAATCCAGGCAAAACTCAGAGTTTCAACTGTATGTAGAGAAAGGTGGTATATTGTGTACTACACTTTTGTCTGTGTTGTGTCTTTTGTCCCAGGTTTGCTAGAACAAAGCTTGACAACGGTTTGCAGAGACCATTGACCCAGATCTCCACCATGTAACCATTGGAACTAATTTTAGACGTGACGAGTCTGTAACATTCAGTCACAACAGCGGCAGATTTTATGAAGCACAGGTAGCCCACGTACCAGCCCACGCCCTGCACTTGTTGCTATCTAAAGCCCAGCTTAGCACTCATCCTCTGAGACTTGGGTGAAAACACAGACACACACACACATACACACACAAACAGTCTCTGTGCATTCTCAATCATGCAGAGTAGCTTCTGCTGTTACATAAAATAACCAAAGTGGGATCTTTCACTGTGAACAGATGGAGCCATTAGTGTAAATTGTTGGTAATGCACTGCTGTGCTTCAGATAAATCACCAAAACAAGTTGTTAAGAAAACTTATTTTTGCCACGTTTTTACATCAAGTCTTCTTGTTAATTGCGCCTCTTATCAAACTGTAATCAGTACCTTCTCAGGAGGGACATCAAAGCTTGAGTTTCCTCTCCAACAAAGGTTCCCAGTGTAAAATGTTCCCCTCGCTGCTTAAGTTCTTTATTATGACAGTGCCATTTACAACACCGCCAACGAGCCTGGAGGGCAATGACAAACAACATCTTAATGATGTTTACATAGCGCTGCCTGGTTGATGTATTCAATCCCACTGACTCATGACAAAATGGCATTGTAGCCTGATGTAAAGCCAACTGTGAAATGAATCACGCAATAATAGCTACGATTAATCACAAACACATTATCATATAAGCTGAGATGCTTAAGAATACAGTGCAGGAAGAATGATTTTGTGCACTTTGTGTAGCGCCTCAACACTTCACGGCACATGGCATTTCATCTTCTTCAAAGGTCTGCCGCATGTGTCTTTGCACATGAGTGACAGATGACACACGGGCACGGAGCGAGTGTGTGAAACTTGATCAGCCATGTGTCTCAATGACAGAAAGGTTACTGTAGTGACAGTGACAGTAACCCGGGCAGCAGCCGCCACGCTACCTGCCGACACTCATTACAGGCTCATCACTCATTATGTTGGTGGTAACCAAAGGGCTGGACCTGCTGCCAGGCAACGCTGTGACACAACTATCAGTTCAGTGCTGATGCACACGTGCAAACTGATGTTTCTCCTGGTTGGAGACTTGTCATGAAGACACTGGTCTTAAGCCTGGCTCACACTACAGGATTCTTGGGCTGATTTTAATGTGATTCAGCCTCCCTGACAATCAGGCCCGAACAACAGATCAGAGACCAAGATGACCCCAGATATTCCGACCCTAATTGATCTTGAGCACCAAGAACGGCCACAGAGTTTATTACTCTTGTTACCACTGAGTTTTGGCTGCAATTTCAGGAGTTCAGCTACGTTGTTATGTTTGTTAAAAGATACAAATGACATTAAATGCTGCTGTTGTCACTATTGTAAATGAAAGGGCTTTAATTATGGATAGAATATGCCCAAATATGCAGCATAAGGCTGTTGTCAAATCAAGCTGCTGTATCTCTTCAAAGGCAGTGTATGCAGAAATTTTCAATAGGTTTCGCTTCTCTGTTTACAAACAGCATCCAAACTCGTCTCCTCCTCCATGGCTCAGTGTCAGCAGCTGCACATGCTCACTACCCTGACCGTCGCTAATAGCATGGCTAACAGCCGTAGCTTCGTAAACAGGCCACAGACGGTAAAAAACAGCCCTGCCAGCACCTGCAGCATTGCGTGAGAGAAACTCAAGAGCCGTACACCTGACTTTCTGCAGGTAAATGAGACACGCTGCGGTAAAATCGCTGCTATCGTAGCCACTTTGGGATAGCGTCTGCCACTCACTATCACCAACACACAAAGTCACATGCACACTGGGTGTGCCGTCACCCACAAAAACTCCTGCTCTCTACTCAGAAGCGTCCCGAGCTCAACCATACCAATCACAAAACAGCAGAGGAGGGGGTCTAAAGGGGGTGGGACACACACAGACACAGTCACACAAGTACAGAGGCCCAGGGACGACGATTGAGCAGGATCATTCCTGTAAAACTATGTTTTTATTTTTATGAAAATCCTGCATACCCTACCTTTAATAAAAAATCTTTTTAAAGCTCTTTTCCTTTACAAAAGCCACAGTGGCACACATGTTAGTATAAAATGTTCATAAACTATATGAATGATATGAGCAGTAGTACGTGGTGTGTTGCTCTCTCTGGTCCAAAAATCCTGTAGTGTGTTCTGGTCATTGTTTTCAAATCTTGTAGTGTTTGCGTGTTTAATATTTATGAGAAGATAATTGGTTAAGATTCTCCTTATGTTTGTGATACAACCCTTTAGTGTGAGCCAGGCTTAAGCAACAAAAGGTGAACATTTGAACCATCTACCTCACATCAGCTTCTATTTGGTGCTTTCTTATTTTGCTCTTCAGTGTTTTGATAGCTGATAAATGAGACCGAGCTGCTGCTTTTTTTCTCTCCATCATTCTTTCATCCAGACTTTGCTCTGATCTCTCTCTGTCGTCCAGAAGCAGATCCAATTTTCAAAGGGATTTTCACCGCTGCCTTCTTCAACCGACTAGAATGATAAAAAAAAATAATCCTCCCCAACTAATAAAAATTCAAGTCGAGCATTTCTCAGGCTGTGTAACTCCGGCTCGGCTCTTCCCTTTTGGTGAACACTGCATTGAGTTTAGACAGGTACAAAGACTGTCCTGTCAACAGAACAGCCTTTCACCTCAAAGCATCAAATCAATGGATTCTGCCATGTTCACAATATCATTTCACTTGAAAGCCAAGCTCAGGAACCTGCAGTCCTGCAAAGTTCAACACAAAGATACGACCTGGCTCAATAAAATCTGTACAGATTGAGTGCAAAGCTGTGGTGCTGATGCTTTTCTTGCACAATGATTGCCAATTTTCATGCAAATCTCAGGTATACACGCCATTGATGTGGTTTTCTTTGCATCATTTAGGAAGTAGAGAATATTCTGTGTGTGCTTGAAGAAGAAACGGCAGAATAATTATAGAAAAAAATATGAATTGAACTAATAGTAGATTACAGCAATGGGCTTAAATTATGAGAAAGCATTGGATGTTTTCGCCTGAAGTCTTGTTTTGTTTTGTTTTTTGTTGCCTTTACCTGAAAAAGACTGAGATGAGATAAAAAGTCAGAGCCTAGGGACGGTTAATAGCATTTTTGTAAAATGAAAAAAAAAAAAAATTAAAAAGAACTCAGTTCTCATCAATGGGTGCACCTCAAAAATTCGAATATTGTCAAAAAGTTATATATTATAAATATGTATATGAATACATTTTTGTCACTCACTTAGACAGTGAAACCCAAATTTTATATAGACTTAGAACCCATATGTTAAGAACAGACTGGCAGGGCTGTTTCTTACCGTCTGTTGAGTGTTTATGAAGCTACAGTTGTTAACCATGCTATTAGCTATGGTCAGGGACAGTGAGCATGTGCAGCTGCTGACATTGAGCCATAGAGGAGGAGTCTAGTTTGGATACTGTTTGTGAACAGAAGCGAAACCTATTGAAAATTTACGCATACACTGCCTTTAAAGAGATACAGCAGCTCAAGCTTATAAGAGCTCCATCAACTTTACGTCCTTGTGCTGCCTTTTGTAGACGTACTGCAGTTGCAGTTTTTGTTTGCTGCTCACATGAGTCTTGAGTTTGTTTGATTGTTTTGGCCAATTTGGGCTTCCATAGAGAAGACAGCGAGAAACTGTGCAGAGAAGCAGCAAGAACAATTTAAATCATTTCTAAAGAATGCTTTTGTGTTTGTGGAAGTTATAATAAAATCACAGAAAGCAGTCACAGTGCTAATTGCGTTAGCCTGTCAATGGGATTTTCAGTTGTCATTAGCATTAAGCTAGTGAACTTTCACTAACCAAAGCTAGCTTCAAGTCACAGATACAGAGCCTTCGTCAGTGCACAACGCTGTCGGTGCCAAAGATGTACTTCTTTGTTATTATTCTTCATGTATGAATTTAGACATCTTTTTTTTCATAAAAGTATTCAAGAACATGGCACCTCATGAAGCGACCTGAAGTTACACATAAGCACTAACTATTGTATTAGATTTCACTGCTGTATGGCGACACCAATAAAAACTATAATATGATTAGTCGACACAATCCAAGATACCAAAAAGACGTTATGTAAAACAACAAGTGCTGGAAAAAAAGTCTCTCTATATCAAAGACCTTCACTTTTAATGCATATTCTTAAAAAAAAGGAGTGAGTGCAGCAGAATGATCGGGTTTGTGACAACTTCTTTACTCACTGCTTGACTTTCTTTTTTTTTTTTGCTGCAGACATATCATCTGGAGTGACACTCCTCTTTGAATAATTCATACAGTGATGACCTGGCAGAGAAAGGTGAGACAGCAGAGATGATGAAGCTCGCCTGACATCATCCACTAGTCTTCCTGCTGTTACCGCATTCTCTCCATGGACGGCATTACACAACAGTGATCAATAAGTAATAACGCTGTGTACTGCACGCAAACAATGGAGCAGAATGCAGCCCGGTGAGGTTTGGCAGTGGAAGAAAGCAGGCCGAGGAGGGGCGTAATGATATGCGGTGTGTATCGACTGAATGCAGGCAAGATGCGATTTAGCGTTGGCTGCAAGTCATTATGTGGGCGCTGCCTTGAAGGTGACCTGTCATGAGGATGAGGAGAGGGCTGGCTGCACAAACACACACACACTGATACACACTTGCAGGACAAAGAGGCAGGGTTAGGTGCACACGTGTGTAAATTTAAAGGGATTTTCTCGCTGTGGGTCGGTGCAGGTGACAGATTGTTACCCCAGCCTGAAGTCAGAGGTTGTAAGAATTTTATGGGTGTCAGTGACACACACTCTTAACAATGCCACCTGACCCTACGACATGTGTTTCTGTCACTCCTTAGAAACAGCCCAGGCCAGATTAAGCCCTGACTCTCTTGCTCGCTCTATCCTAGAGAAAGAAAGACTTCAGAGAGGAAGAGAACTGAGATATTTGATCAGATCTGATTCCTGATAGTTATACTTATCATTTTGAACAGCATCTCTTCAGCTGAATGCAGTTCATGTCGAACCGAGCCAGACGCTCCATGGAGTGAGCCTGTGCTGCCTCAGACACTGGCCCACTTTCAGTCAATCAGGAGCACAGAAGTGGAGCTCCCACACACTCGGCAGACTCAATTATGTAACCAACTCAGCAAACAGGGCCTGGATGTGCTCTGCTGCTTCACACCTGTGAACAACAGCCTGCAGAGGTGCAAATGTAGAAGGCATGATGTGTTCCTCGGTAAGTCACACCTTCCTCAAGCCCAGAAAGAATTCCTCAGCTCAGACACGGCAACATGTAGACCGAGCGCAGACGCAGGACAGGGACCTTTTAGTAGATTTAACTTTAGATAAAGGATAGATATGTTTAGAACAAGCTGCATGAACAAAGCACGAGTCAGTAAGGAGGAGAAAAGCACTTTGAAATTTTCTTCTTATTTCCTCTTTGCTTTGTGCTCCAAACAGAGGCATTCAAACTATGCTTTCTATCAATGGCCACAAGTCACCATAGCAACACTGGTATTAAATTTAGCCCCCATTTACTTATAAACTAAACGGGAGTAAGCAGTGATTTCCACTAGGCTTTGTTCACGACTTGATTTTTTGTAGTCTTACTGCAGTTAGAAGCCTTTATTAAGTGTCTGCTGCTGAGAGTCATGACATGGCAATTACTTTTTACGGTTCTATGAATGAAGCTCTGGCAAAAGACATCAATGAAGTTCTCTTTTCGCCTCTAACTTAAATGATATCTTTGTTCTAAATTTATAAAGATATTCTTTGGTCACTGTGCTTTGTCTTTTCATCCTGAATAATCTCCCTAAAAAGGTACAATGTTTATTAATCCCTATCATGCACAGAACCTACATTTTTACCGTCAAAGGATATTCGCTCCTTTACTCAGACCCCACGCTGTTTAATGTTACAGGGAACAATAAAAACATACACTTCTTCTGACTCAGATTTGGCATTACACTCAGCTCTGATCCTTTTTATGTGTTGAGTTACTGATTTCTGTCCTGCTCTGTATAGCAGTAAGCAGGATTTTGAACAGAAATCTTGTTATTACTGCAAAATGTGCCGCAACAATAACCAGCTTACGTTGTATTTCTCCAAGGGGCTTGAAATTGGCCAATTAATTGATGCAATTTGATTGCTCTGGAAATTCATAGCGGTGAAATTTTTCATATTTAAACAAAACAAAGAATAAAGAATGTTCCAGAAAGACAAATTATTTGACTCACAGGGTCACAGAAAAAAAAGGTCCAGGGAAGGGTAACTGTTCACAAAGCTGTGCTAAGTCTGATTTCAAAGCAAAGTAGGACTTTCACAGCAGGAGAAAACTTTACTGAAAGGCCCTATGAGGACTTCTTTTTTGGTATTGGTTGCTGTGACACCTCTGGGTAGTATTTATCAAGGCAAAAGACAACTTTACCCATGAGCACCACCGCCCACTGTCCTAAAGATGTAAAGTAGACAAAGTGACAAGGTCATCTATTCATTTGTATGTAATCAATCTTTATAAACTCTGAGACTTGTCTGTAAAGTTAAACATTCGTACATCCTGGTTGTGTCCTACCAGTGCCCATCTACCAACTCCAAACTCACCAAGCAGAGCAAACATAACCCGGCTCTTTGTTTTGTTATCCCTTTCACAAACAGGTTAACCCATGTTTTAGCCTTTAGCTTGTGTTTTAGTCTGTACTCTATCACTCTCCTCTTTAGCTTTCTACCGCCCTCCTTTTTCTGTCTGACAGTCCAGCTCCAGTGTCCACTATTGCGACAAATAAATCGCTGAAATAATTTTAAGCAAAATAAATAGGACAGATCTTACTTATCACTTAACTGTTAACTGTTGTGGCAAGAGATTTCAGTTCTACTTGCTAACTGACTGTGTTTAGTGTAAAATAGTATTTAGAAATGACTGATCTTGGCATTTATAAACTCATTCCATATCCTGAATTCTGATCAACATAATCCATTTCAGAGTCTGAGTTAAGACATTTCTGAGCAACCAAGTACAACAGCAATGTCACAGACATGGAGACACATACTACAGATTTTTTTTAAACTTAGGAGTGTTTCAAAAACCTCGGGGGGACCAGCACACTGGCTATGTGTTAGGGCTTCTGGGAGATCTATTGAAGGCTGTTTATCTATTATCGAGTCTTCACAATAGTCCTCTTTTGACTGTCCTGTCTCTCATCCCTAACATTCACATATATGTTCTTACCTGTGAACACATTTTGCATGTAAATATGATTATTTTTATCAAGCCAATAAAGAGGGGGATCCTGTAGTTTGTCCAGTTGAGGAGATATTGATGCAGAATATGCAGAACAGCTTCTCACATTGTAGTTTCCGATTGAAGCTATGGTTGATTATAGAATTACATTAGGAACTATGAGAAGTTATGAGAAAGATTGTACATTAAGAGAGTCACAGGGTTTAAATACCTTGGGATATGGCTTGATGATGAATTTACATTTAAGCATCATGTCAGTCTTGCCAACCAATTATGGAAGAGAGTTGGCTTCCTTAACAGAAATAAATCTTGTTTTCCAATGTTGTTTTGTAACAGGATTGAGGAAGCCGTGTACTTGTCTGTTTTGGATTATGGGGGCAGGGTAATAGTATAGAGACATGCCACAATTTCTACTCTGAAGTTGCTGGACACAGTTTACTACTATGCTCTCTGTTTCGTTACTGGTGACAGGCACAACACACGTCATTACATCCTTCATGAGAAGGTTGGCTGGCCATCTCTTGTGCAGAGGGGGAGCAAACATTGGTTTTCGTACATTTTCAAAGGCCCTACTCTGACGCCACTACTTTGATCATTTTTAGACCTGTTGGTGTTTTACGTTGGATCCTAAATTACTCATTCATCCAGGTACCAACTGTCATACGCTTAACAGTTTCCCGAAAAGGAGAACTGTTTTTTCAATGAGCCTCAATAAGTATTTGGTGTCGCAGAGACTCTCTTGAATGCAAAACCTGTAAGACCCATGTTTTTATATATATATATAGAGTCGCGTTAGAATGTAAAGTGTGTGTACATGTATATAAGTGGGCATATTCTCTTGTATGTCAGAGTTTAGTCAGACTCTGTTATAAGTAGGAAAATAATTATGAGATATCTCCAACTATGTATGTATTTTATTGATTGTCTGGATGTAATATGAACATTTGAAATAGGTTCATTTAGGTGTTTTTTGATTTTTGCCTTACTTGTTCGTGTATTGTCATTTATTTTGAATTTTTCTTTGTTGTATCTTGGATTTTTCTTTTAATCACTCAATTTGTGTGGACTTTTCCTTAATGTCTATATGAGTGGACCCTGGGGAGAGTAGTTGCTACTTGGGTAGTGACTACTGGGGATCTAAATAAATGAATAAATAAATAAATAAATAAATAAATAAATAAATGAATATCCATTCTTTAAGTTCCACAAGTCTACATTGAACTTGGCAAATCAGCATTTTCAATTTTATTACAAATGTGAATGATTGGTTTGTGTTGTTTATGTCTGTGATCTTGACTACATAAAAAAATTAGGGGCACCCCAATGTCTTTTTTTGGGAATAAATGCAGGTTTAAATGAATGACTGACTGACAAATGTGAAAATATGAGAAGCCTTCTGAGCACATTTGGATTGCCACTAGTAGAATCCACAGAATTTTTTTTTTTATTGTCAACCACTTTGGATATCTCCTCTAACCTTTGAATAAACAGGTTTATCAAACTAAACATACACAGAGAGTGTACAGTCAAAAAGTTGAGCTTTTCTTTGTTATGCTTAAACTACAAAGGTTAGAGTTCTGGGATCCTTTTTAAATCACACAAACATTACTCACTTTGGCATTTCTTTACAGGTTTGTTTTAACTGACAAACTAAATCAAAGTTGTAAAAGATTGCCAAACAGCGCATCAGAAGTTAATTAATCTGGATATATTTAAACACAGGGCGAACAGAGAGTAATTGTGTGACCTTGATCCCATTGGGAAGGATGCATAGCTGCCTCTTCCTGCTGTCCTAGTCTGTCCCTCTTTGACTAATTGGATTAATCCTGAGGCTTTAATTAGACTGATCAGCTGGTCAGAACCAGGAGAGGCTGTAAGAGCAGGGACTCGGCTTAACTCTTAGAGGCCTTGAACACACGAAGCCAGGTATTATCAAAACCTAACATCTCCCCTTATTCATTTTTAAATTACTTTCATCCACACGCAAAATATCTGTCCAAAAAGTGCATCTCTGAGCCAGAAAGAATCCTTGTCTCTTTGTGCATTCTGTAAGATGTGAACATGGTGAACAAGTATGTGACGAGTGACACCAATGGCTTTTTGTAGCACAGTGTGACGTTTCAGATCCAAAATCTTTGACTACTGACGTGTACATGAAGCCATGAAAGTGGAGTTCCCCAAAATCTCTACTTTGGAGGGAATTTCTCAGAAAAGTTTGTTATCAGTGGCGTAAAAGTGCAGTTTCGTTTCAATGATCATGCCTCAACATGCAAAATTACATGTGGACATGCCTCAAAATATGTGCAACTTAATAGTTAACTGATAATGACACAAATGAAGTCAAGGTAACTAGCTTCGTTTAGCTTCTGTGTGACTTTTACATTACAAATGTGCAATTACTTATTATCTTATTTATAAAAAATAAAGTAGAATTACAAAAAAGGAGTGTTTTTTCAGAGAAAAACTCAGATACAGGCTGGCCCACATTCTCCCATGCACCACACAGAAGCGATACTGTTGACTTTCACTCTGCATAAACTGAAAGTAAATCCACAAAGCCCCTTGAGCTCTGAGCGCAAAAGACTGCTGTATGCATACACAAAAAGCCTAATGTCCATTTATATCAGTGCAGTACAAAAAAAAAAAGAGATAACACTACCCTACTTTTCAAAGCCAATCAAAGTAACCTACTTTTTTTTTCTAATAAAGTCAGCTGTTTTGCTTTCAGCCACAAAGCATCATGTGTGATGGATTCCTGAACCATACTGTGAGCATCCAGGATAATGTGATTGGAAATCCATGTAGTGATTTTTTTCTGAACCTCAGCTGGCACGCGCCTTGTTTTCATTAATGAGGGGAAACCACAGCAGAGCAGAGCAGAGAGGGAAACCCCACAACTTTACATCCTTTTACTCACATGTCCAAGCTCTTTATCATAGCTCTGTGAGCTCCTTTATACAGGCTCGAGTAGCTGCTTATATCTTCACTGATGCTCGTTCATCAAAAGACAAATGAACACAGCTGCGCGTCTCGAGACCCCTATTCTAATTAAGGGGAGTGACGTAATTGTGACCAAAGAATAGGCTGTAGTGGCAATATGGTACCTGATAATACTGTCAGTACTGTAAACACAGCCATGAAATCACCATTAAACCACTACATATAAGAAAATAAATAAAGCAGAAATTAAAAAGTGGAAGAATACAGCATGTAATTTAAAGACACAGGAGAGAAAATGTGTATTTCTTACCGTAAAAGGCATTTCGCGTTATCTGTCCACCCATTGCTTTATTCCTGTGGAGTCTGCTTATCGCCTGTATGGATTAGTCAGATGCTCTGTTTGCATTGTCCAGCGCTCGTGACATGATTGCACGTTCGCATCCGAGGGCAGCGTATTGCTTCTTTGCTCCGAATAGATGCTAAACAGCGGAGACAAGAGACCCACACCTCCTTCCCTGTGAGCGCAGGAACACATCCGCGAAGGCAACTCCCCCCTCCTCCTCCTCCTCCTCCTCCCATTCACTCAGCTCTGTCTCCGCCTCAGAGAGCCGCTCACTCACTCCGTCATTTACATAAAAGGTGGAGACTCTCTGAGCGCCTTTAACGCTCTCACTGCCGCACGACACTGCTGCCATGGTGGTGGGGAGGGTTTGTGGAGCCAGAGGGGAGGAAGCAACCAGGAAGTATTTGGCCATGTGCTTTTTTTTTTTTTTTTTTTTTTTTTTTTTTTTTTTTTTTTTTTTTTTTTTTTTTTTTCTTTTGTATTTTTCTGTATAAGTCTTTTTATTTGATCTCATGCCTTGCACTGAATATCCATTGTATACGAATAAATTGCCGTGCCATAGTCTGTGCAACGACTCATCGATTCTTCAATATGTATAAGGGACTAAAGCTGTTTGACAGAAAGAGAAAGGATTTTTAAAAAATTGATTTTTTTAATTCATGAGCTTCATTTCATCTTATTCCAAAAGAAAGACAATTAAAAGAGGGATGAAATGAAAAGATAATAATAATTGCATACACACATACACTAGGGTGACCATATTCTNTTTTTTTTTTTTTTTTTTTTTTTTTTTTTTTTTTTTTCTTTTGTATTTTTCTGTATAAGTCTTTTTATTTGATCTCATGCCTTGCACTGAATATCCATTGTATACGAATAAATTGCCGTGCCATAGTCTGTGCAACGACTCATCGATTCTTCAATATGTATAAGGGACTAAAGCTGTATGACAGAAAGAGAAAGGATTTTTAAAAAATTGATTTTTTTAATTCATGAGCTTCATTTCATCTTATTCCAAAAGAAAGACAATTAAAAGAGGGATGAAATGAAAAGATAATAATAATTGCATACACACATACACTAGGGTGACCATATTCTGTTTCTCTGAAAAGAGGACTCACTTCCAGCGAAATATTTTCAGTCCCCCCATTTTTAGGGGTTTTCCGTGGGTCAGGGGGCTTTCTGTGCTTCTAACTCAGTTAAATAAATATTCTGAATTCCCCAGAAAAGAACACTTTACCTGGACATACTGAAAAATAGCCCAAAACACTCACAAACAGTTTCTTTATAAATAATATATTTGTTATTTTAAAGCAATTCTCCTGAACAATGTAATCAGTCACATACAAATATGGCATGCTCTAGTCTTTAATAGTTATTGACTCAAGTTCTTTAGGAACACAAGTATTAAGATTCAAGGATTCAAGGAGTTTTATTGTCATACAACCCATGTAAAACATGGGTGGGACGAAATTAGGTTACCCTGGTCCCGGAGCAAGCCCAATCATAGAAATGAGAATAATAAATATAAATATACACAAATATACAATAAAAAAGAGAATAAAAGAAGAACACAATCAACTAGCAATTATTATTATTATTATTATTATTATTATTATTATTTTTATTATTATTATTATTATTAATTATTTAACAAAATAAGAAATAATCATCTCTCTTAAGTCTGATACTTACACCTTAGTTAGGAAAAGAGAGGTAGAGAACCATTCTTCAAAATAACCTCCCAATTATCAATTACGTAAATATAGAAATAATGTCTCAAAATATTAAACAAAAAGAAAAAAGAGAGGTAGCCTATTCTTTAATGTTTTGTTGTGGTGATATGGGCTTACAGATCGTTGGAACCATTATTAGCCACAGAGACATAAGTTCCAGCTTTGCAGACTGTACATTCTGCGTCCAATTTGTCACGACATGGACGAAAACAGGGAAACTTTTTTCACATTTCATCAGTGAAATGACATTTGCGTTTCGGCATTTTCTTTCTGTTCGAGTGTTGGCAGTGTTCCTACCTGCCTGTCAGCCTGCGAGTGAGTGAGTGAGAGTGGAGCGCCTCTGTTCTGATTTGTGAATGAATTAATACACGTTCCGGGGTTCGGCTCAAACTCCACCTCTCAGAGCGTGTTTCTAAAGGAACCATTCAACGTGAATGATAAATACACTGTTCTGTGACGCGCTCAAGCTAGGCAAGATCAAAAACCCGGACATTTGAAGGATTTTATAAACCCCGACCGGACAGGCCGGACAGCCTCTTAAAAGAGGACAAGTCCGGTCAAAAGAGGACGTATGGTCACTCTAACATACACTCATATACACGTGATCATTATTTTTTCCCTCTCTTTCTAAAAAATTTCTATTACTAGTGTCTACTACTTTTATTTCTACTTGTATTATTATTACTAGCTCTTTTGTTTTTGTAATTATGAATAAAAAATACTGTTTTTGCACTCCACTCAGAACCCCCCCCCCCCCCCCCCCCCTTTTTTTTGTAATGTATGTACTGTATGTATTTATGTGCAGCACAGGCCAAAAGTTTGAACACACTTTCTCATTCAATGTGTTTTCTTTATTTTCATGACTATTTACATTGTAGATTCTCACCGAAGGCATCAGAACTGTGAATGAATACATGTGGAGTTATGTACTTAACAAAAAAAGGTGAAATAACTGAAACATGTTATATAATCTGGTTTCTTCAAAATAGCCGCCCTTTCCTCTGATTACTGCTTTGTATACTCTTTGCATTCTTCAAGAGGTCGTCACCTGAAATGGTTTTCTCTTCACAGCTGTGCCTTATCAGGGTAAATTAGGGGAATTTCTGACTTTATCAATGGGGTTGGGACCATCAGTTGTGTAGTGCAGAAGTCAGGTTAATACACAGCCAACAGCCCTATTGGATAACTGTTAAAATTTATATTATGGCAAGAACCAGTCAACTAACTGAAGAAAAACGAGTGACCGTCATTACTTTAAGAAAACGCAAATTAAATGAGAAGGTGTGTCCAAACTTTTGGCCTGTACTGTATGTGTGTACGTATATATGTATTTGGACATATGCTTTTTATGCACAGTGCAATCCTAATGAAGACTCAAGAATATTAACCCGTTTATGCCCAATTATCATAAGAAACTCATAAAAATTAACTCTCTCCAGGATAATGTGCACCCGCTAAGTCGTCCACCGGGAGGAGCAGGAAGCAGATGATGTCATGTGACAGGAACCATTCAAAAACTATTTTTCATTGACCAAAATCTTTGTGTAAACTGTCGACTAACATATAAGTGGAAAAAGTTACATTAGCACCGTTGAGTTTTTTTTAATTGTGAGTAGAAAATGACAGTGATACACTTCAGCAACAATTGTTGTTGTTGGGGCAAAACGGGTTAATCATGTCAGGGATTTGATGGTAATTTTATCCCATGTAAATTACAGCCTGGTTTTGGTTCCTTATAACAATGATAAAAAAAATCTGCCTTTATTACCATTCTGTAGCAACTCTGCTGAGTGAAAAATAAAGCAGACACAAGTCCGAGTCTAAGAATGGATCCAGACCATCAGAGAGCCAGTGGTCACATTCTTTGCTCTCAGCACTCACTCCTTCACCCTACATACTTCCTTATTTGCCTCAGGCCCCTGGCAGACGGACTGGGTGACCCCTCAAGAGTCAGGTCCCTGACAGGGCTGTCATCACATGTGTGTGGTGACCTCACAGCCCTAAATCTCAGACACCAGTGTGTTTACTTTGGGCCTAAAGCCGCAGGCCCCATGACAATGATAAATTTATTTATGGAGCACTTTTTAGGCTTCACAAGGGCTGTACAATATTTAAAACCAAAATTTAAACAGGAAAAAGTAGACATATTAAACACAATTTAAAAAAGAAAAGAAAAAATCAAGTGCAGTCACAAATTAAGAATTTTTTTATATACAAAGTGGCAAATTTGCGGGTTTCATTCAGACCAGATTCATACTTTGTAGATCATTATCACACTGCATTTCACTGCATCATGAACCGACTTAGCAGCTTTGTCAGGTTATATTTTCTACTTGGACTCAGCAATAAAGAGATACTGGTTTTAGTCCAGTCATTAGTTTGTTGGAAGCATTTGAAAGCATGACAAGACACAGCCACATTAATGTCCCTGCATCTTTTCAATGTGTGGCAGTCCATGTGCATCATCATAACATCTGGGTATATAAAATGGCAAATTTTATATACTCACCACTTTTGAACCCAAAAATTTGCCACTTTGTGAACTTGCAAACTTATATATTTTTCTTTTTCTTTATGTGGCCGTAATACAACGTCATAAAAACGCTGCCTTGAAAAGGTGAGTTTTAAACAGAGACGCACACAGATTACAGGAGTAATCAGATTAAAGAGTGTAAGGTAGAGGGGGGCCTGTTGGTGAAGGGCTTTGTGAATGAGGAGGAGAACTTTAAGCTATATATGCAGTAAGGTACAGGGTGCTAGTGAAGATGTTTGGGGATGGGGGTGATGTGATGTGCACCTGCACTCCCCCCCCCCCCCCCCCCCCCCCCCCCCAGACTCCTGGTAGACTCCTCAGTTTGGCTCACCTGAGCAGACTGGGCACAGAATGTGAGGTGCAGTAGATGGGGTAGAGTTATTGAAAAGTCAGGATGAGATTTATAAGGGACTTGGGGCAATGGCACAATAGCACTGTGAAGGACAGGGTGAGATAAATTACACATTTGAACTGATGGTATATCAACCAAAATGCAAAGGGTTAATGCCTGACATTTTTCCTTTAATGATCAGTTTTGTGAAATGTGCTTTTGTTTTCTTGGCAGACAGCAAAAGGAAATAATCGAAACCACTCTCGTATTTGTTTATTGAATTAATGACCGCAGCTAGCTACTGGATTACAAATTCTGGGATAATATAAACTAACACAGAACAAGAGAAGGCAGAATGCATTCATTTCAAAGTCCAGAATTTGAGTGAATTAATATATTATAAATAGGAAAGTATATTTTACAAAATGAAATTATGGATTGGGCTGATACCTGAGGTGACAGGGCCTTCTCTGTTACCACCCCCACCCCCTGGAACACCCTATCGCTACACATCTGAGCCTGCCTGTACCCGTCCACATTCGAAACTCTCATCAAAACACATTTTTTAAAACTGCTTTTATTATCTTATTGCTCTTAAATGTATTCCATGGTTTTGTCTAGTATTATTATAGGTTTTACTATTATTATTATTATTATTATTATTATTATTACTTTTATTGTGCCATTTAACTTGATGTTTTTATCCTCTGTGAAGCATCTTTAAATGTTCAGACATGCGCTTTATACATTTTATTATTATTATTATTATTATTATTATTATTATTATTATTATAAATGAGTGACTGACCACATCACCGGGTATGATGATTGTGCAGTAGAGAGACGCCTCAAAATCTCAAGGGTCACCTTGGCTGTTACACTATATATGTGCTCTATGATCTTGAATAAAGCTAAAATAGGTGGAAAATTCAACCAAGCATTCATTTGCTATCTACTTTCTTCACCTTTGATCACAGATTTGGGCTTGGCCTGTCATAGAAACTTCTATTACTGAAATGAATTTGTGACATGGCACAACTTAGTGAGTTATGATTGGAATAGCATCACTGTCTTATTTCTATTAAGCACGTTTTTTAGCCATAGAACCAGCGAGGCTGAGGTAAATATCTTTGTATCTGGTTGTATTTATCCCAGAGTTGTGATGACATTTTACAGAAGTCCCTTTGTTAACATGAGACTGACAGAGACTTAAACAACCGACTGTGTAACGTTGTACATGCATGTTTACGTTTGAAGCTATACATGTGAAATCCTGCCGCTAATATTTACATGTCCTCATTTCACCACCACTTTTAACAATTATAACCATGTAACCATAACAAATAGTCTAGATGGCCGGGCTGTTTATCAACATGAAATCAGGACCACATTTTCATGGCTTGAATAGCCAAATGAGATGTTGTAGACACACATGGTGCACACATTGGATGCAGAGACAGTTGTTGTAGCACAAGACGCCTTACGACCACATCTGGTTTCGCTCTGCAGAAGCACAATCTGGATTCGGGATTTTAAAGAAGCTGGCGCGGCTTGAGCCAATGCAGATTTAGGATTTCCAAAAACATTGAAGTAAGGTTCCTGATTGAAGTGACTCAGAGCAGTGAAAGCCGTTCTATCAAAATGCCGATATTATCAAGACCCCTGATGTGATGACAAATGACAGAAATCGTTGTTTTTCTAGTGTGTGGAGTGTGATGTTGTGGCCAGAACAGCACAGATCTCACTCAAAAACAACCCAAGTCTGCACTCTTAGAAGCAGAAATCTCATAAAATTTTCCAAATGTGGCTTTAAAGGGAACAAACATGGTGGATAATGGGAAGTTTGGTCAGGCTAAATCTCGCAAGCTCTTAGTACATCCATGAAATTAACAAGTTCTGTTCGTCTTGTTTCCTTGTAAGACCATATCAGTGAGTGTGCTGAGCATAAATATAAATCATATTTAATAACAAGGATTTCATATTAACAAGACACTAGTAGTATTCTTTAAAGATCAGATCAGTACATAACTCTTACACACCTCACGTTACAGGTGGGAAAAAAAGCAAGTCTTTTCTAAGAAGCATCAGAAGGTCAAGGCTTTGATGACCTCTGTGCAAAGAAGGGACTCAGGCCATAAAACAGACAGATTAGCTTGTGTGTATCCTGAAATTCACAGCATCCTACTGAGTGTCTAACATGTATCTCCGTTAGGATCTGAAACATTTAAAGAACAAGTTTAAATTTGATTAAAGACAAAACAGTTTTCATCAACTTGACTGATAGTTTTGGGAGTGCATTACTGCCATGTCAAATAACCAACCAATCAAACAAACAAAAAACCCAAAAAAAGTCTATGTGACATTTAATTATCACATTATTGTGCAATAAGTTTTAGGGGGTGTTGAACTGGTGCAGCTTGTAGCCATGGGGGCTTCCATGCCTCTTCAGTGGCAGAATAAATGAAGCTGCTTCTGGAGGGTCTGATTCTTCTTTCTATAAGACCCATGTGCTTCATAATCTATTTTAGTATATGCACACGTTTTAATTTTTTTTTTTTGTTTTGGCTCTTGTGCCCTAATTGAATAGGTGAGAGTACAGTGGATAGAGTAGGAAAGGGGGAGAGAGTGGGAAACAGGTCGGATTTCAACCCAGGCCACCTGCTCAAGGGCGAACATCATGGTGCGCGACCTAATCCACGAGTCCATCTGCGCCCCAGTCCATGTAAGCTTGTCATTTTATCATCCACAGTGCTCAATAACAGCAGAATCTCTCCATGTTTTAACCCAAGCATAAAGTTTAATTTCACCAAATCATCTCATTGGGACGTTTTCATGGAGTTCTCTGTTCTCTGTGCAGTTTGCCCTTTTACTGATGAGTTTAAAAAACATAAGTAATCTCGTTATAGTGTCACTATGTATGTACAGTGTAAGAATGTGATGATTTAGTATCACAGTATCATGTGAAACTTGTCACATCATTTTTTTTTTTTTTCATAGGTTGGTTTGTTTTCTGGCATGGCATTGATATGCTCCTGTGGATATTAGATTCTTTTTAGTTTTGGGGTGTGTTCAGATTTTATTGCACAAGTAATTCTGCTGTCTACCTGTAGGACAGTTAGAAAGCAATCTTCCATCTTCCTTAAGGAAAAAAAGGGCTTAGTGTCAACTGCTTCTCTTAATTATTTCCATCTGTGGTTCTCAAGAAAAGGGTGCTCCAACCATCCAGTTTTCCACAGGTTAAGTTATGCCAGTTAAATATATCATACAGTCGATAATGTGCAACGTTATGACTTTTAAATAAAACAATTAGATTCATGTCTGTATCCAACTGATGGATCATTATTTTTGACAATAACCCCAACAATATTTATTCTCTGTCCACCATTTCTCCAGGAAATAAAAAATAAAGAAAGAACAACAGCATCAAAACCTAATGGAATAGATTTTTTTTTAACACACTGATAATATATTTGAATTTTACTGGTGGATAATGTTTTTAATTTTGGACATTTGACCTGATCTCATCCTGTTTATGACCTTTTTTTTTTTTACAATCCCTGTCAACCTTATTGCCAACAGTTAATGCTTAAAGCAAAGATATATCTTAGCATTTATCATCTGCAACCTCTCAGCCCAAAAACCAACATATTCAGAGGCTTCAGTCTCTGTTTGACTAAAGTAACAGCTTTGTCACGCGAAGGACATGACTATTGGACGAAGTGTGACTGGATGCTGGCCAGGCAAACTTCAGGAAGAAACATCAGAGCTACTGTACGACGTGTAACCTTGAAGACACACGCTGGAGGAAAAGAGCTGGAGTTAAGAGCACTTCCTCGCTTTGCTTGACGTTGGTTCAGTACATGGACGCGCTGCTGGAACATCCTTCCTTTGTACTCGACTTTTTACTTCCTGTTTTAATAATACAGCTCCCACTCCATCCGCCTTAACCTTTAAATAAAAACCCCAGCTTTGGCCTGAAGTCCTCTCTGCATTATGTTTGAATTTCTGAGACATAAAATTGCATTATATAACATACACGAATAATGTGGTTTGGCTCATGCTTTTCTACACTGGATGCACTTCCTCTGCCTACAGGTGGATATAACTGACTAATACAGCAACTGTCATCATCATGTCATGGTACTCTATTCTGATCCTATTTTGTGCTTTTGACTGTATAATAAACACCTCCTGTTTGTACAGGAATACGAGGAGATATGTTGACAAATACAGTTACAGTACAATGTGTACAGGAAAAACAGCATGCTTTAAAAATCTGCTCTGTCTTCTCCGAGAAAAATATTTACTTTTTGTTTAAATTTTCAATGATTACATTTTCATGGCAAGGACATCCTGTTTACGTACTGTAAGGAAAGAGCAAACATACTGGTAAACTTCCAGGAGAAGTTGATTGTAACTACACTTTTACATTCACCATCCATGGAAAACACTTCAGGAGCAGTTTTTGCTGTAACCACATCACACTACACAACAAAATCTTACATCTAGTTGGAAAATTGCACTAATTTACATTTTGCATTGTTAGATCTTAAAAAGGTTCGAAGTGGAGATTCAAAATGCTGAAAGAAGAAATAGAAGTGAGACAAAAAAAAATGTTTCAAAGGAAGTTTGGGACCTCAGCCTTTAAATGACAAAATCTGATTATAAGTGTGGATTCAACATCATTTTCTGTCAGGTATTCACACTGTCATGACCTCCTGATGGTAAAGGCTAAAACGCTTTCTCTCTGAATGTGTTTGGAGTTGTGCATTAAAAGCTTCTTTGGGATACAGTCAACATTATTAACACCAAGAGAAACAATAAAGAATACTGCATATTGAAATTATTTCAGTGTAGTGCAGCACCACAAAGTACAATATCGAATGTCCCATTCAATGTTCTTTACAAAATAAATAGAATAAAATAAATAAATAAATGAAATTAATAAATATAATCTATAGTCATCATTGTATTTATGTCTCATACTGCAAGCTTGTTCAGAATTAACTCAGTCACTCATATTGATCATGTTCACTGTGGACTGGATAATTCAAACTGTGCATCACTTAGTCCAGTTGTTTCCAAAGTGGGGGTCGGGACCCTTTGGGGGGTCGCGAGACATCGATAGGGGGTCGTGAAATGTGTCCCAAAATTGAAAACTATGAACGATTCCACATTTTATCCATTATTGTAAGAATAAAAGCAAAAATAGGGGTTAAAGATAATATAAAATCATGCAAACAGAAAATGTTTTATCTGTTTTTCACATTTCTTTGTTGAAGTTTGATGCGGTGAACACAGCAAAGTGCACATTAGTCTGTACATTTTCTACCGATGAGTTAAATTAAGTATCCTCAGGGTTTTTTTGTTTGTCTATGTCTGTTTTTGGATTGGCCCATTAGTGTCGTACCACAGCAGGGGGTCACCAGTCTCTAACGCTGCTATTCTGGGGGTCACAGGCGGAAAAGTTTGGGAACCCCTGACTTAGTCCACAGTAATATTTCTTGCTCAAGCTTAAGGTAGAATAGAAGATACTCAATTTTACCCTATGTACTTTGAAAATAAAATAAAATAAATTCATAAGCCATGTTGCTTCAAACAGAATATTTCCATTATCTTATCCCAACTCCAACTCCAACTCTGAAATAAATCTCTCCAGTTCCAACTTGTCAAATGTGCTCTGCAGTGAGTTTACGATCTAAAGACTAGACCTGGACCTGGACCTCTTCAGTAAAACCTACAAATGGAAGGATTTCCATGAGTAAAAGTGATTTAACTTAGAGAAATTAGTTGTTGGACTTGTTTTGTCCCATTAGCCTTTGAAAAAAGAAGAAAGGGTTGAAGGGATAAAATGCTCACAACACAACGCCATCACTGCTGAGGTTGGACGCAGTAAGACAGTCATTTTGAATTTCTTCAACCATCCTGAGGATTATGGGACAAAACAGTCAAGTGGTAGACCCCCAAAAATTTACTATTGCTGAGTCAAAAGATCTGACTGGCTGTCTGTCAAGACATGGGACGATCCTCAACCTGAATTAAGGCCACTACTGGAGCCGACTGCAGCCCAATAACCATCTTGTGGCGTCTGAGAGAGACTTTAAGACCAAAAACCTCTTCAACACCACTAAATTACCTGTTTAGACTTTGACAGAGAGCAGCAAACATGGGATACTGAAAGGTGAAAGATGGAAGAAAGTTTTATCCTCTGAGGAGAAAAAATGACCATGAGCTGTATTTTCCTTCACTGGAACAATGGAGCTCCAGGTTGTGCAGGGGCATCAAATAGCAGCTGGCTATGTGGAGATGTTGCAGGGGGCTTCCTTCGTGACTGAGGGCCCTGGCCCTGCTAATGACTGTGTTTCTTTCAACAGGACAACGCTGCAGTTCACAATGGCCGCCTGAGAAAGGACTTCTTCTTCCAGAGGAATAATCTCACTCTTTTGGAGCATCCTGTGTGTCCCCCTTATCTAAATCCCTTTGAGAACATTATGGGATGGATGGAGAGGGAAGTTTACAAAAATGGACGTCAGTTCCAGACACTTGATGTCCTCCATGAAGCATCTTCAGCACTTGGAACAACATTTCCACTATCATCCTGGAAAAACTTGTCTTAAGCTGAAGTGAATTTTGAAGTGATCAACAAAAATGGAGGAGCTCCTCATTACTGAGTCCTTATTTAAAACTTGTATTTTGATTTCTACAGGGTTTTCATTTTTTGTGTCAATTTTTCTATGATACTTCAACTGATTGTGATGAACCTGTATTTTTGACTGATCATTCATCCACAGCTTTCATAAGCAGAGCACAATCAGGAAAAAATGAGAATAAGACAAAAAGCACATCTTTGTTGGTTCACAGCTGTTTAAGCTGATACATCTTTGACATATTTGTTGTTCCCTGCAAAAATACCCACATTTTTACAATGCTTTTGCAAATTGAGAGCAGTCACCAGACATCATGTGGCTGCGGATCTGACGTGACGGCTGATGATTAACCAACCCCTTGACGCCACATGTCCCAGCATGCTTTGGTCTTTGACGGCAGCTGGAGACCAGACCAAGGTTTCCACGACAACGGCTGCTCGAATGGAATTACGTACGACTGGCAGGGATGCATGTAAGCGCACACATGGACACGCATAAACACACAGAGGGTCCATTAACCCGTGAAACACAGTGTTCCTGAACAGTAAGTGTACAGTACAGCACAACATAACAGTGAAAGCAGAGTAAAAGCGCAGTAAGGTGTGGGCTGTGTGTGAGGGAAACCAGTCTACAGAGGCTACACAACATCCCGTCGGTAGAATGGGGCCTGCTGCCTCTTTCTTAGTGATTTGTTTGGAAGTGAAAGGGAATCTGGCA